>JAYKAV010000178.1:0-11944 GCA_035582835.1 Phoebastria nigripes | reverse complement strand
GAGGGGGCATGGGCAGTGCTAGGGGGAGGCAGAGCATTGCATGGGGGTGCTGGGTGGAAGGGGTGGGGTGAGACCCTGCCAAACCATCGCCCTAGGGGGGAGTGTGTGGGGATAACAGGGTGGGCAGCAAATGGGAGAGAGCAGCTGGAGCCTGCTTGGGCGATGGGAGCTCGGCAGCAGGTGCTGGGGGAGCACAGACACCCCTTTGTGCTCGGGAGCGGTGGGTTTGGGGGGGGATGGGGGGTGTGTAACGGAGCAGGGGGTTGCTGGACACCCTGGAAAGCCCTTCTCGTGTTTCGCAGCGAAACCCAAGCTTGGCTTCCCGTGTCGGGAGAGGTTGCTGGTGCTGCTGTTCTCTCCGGGCCGAGCTCTGCTGCCCCTTTCAGGGTTGAAGGACTTCCTCTGCTCCTTGGCTTTCCCAAAACAGCTGACTGCACTAAAGCTCCTCTCCAGAGGAGATGTGCGTGTTGGGCAGATATTGCACCATGGGTCTCGCTGTCCGTGTGACCCTGTCAGCACCGCAGCTGAGCCCTGCCTCTCTCCAGAGCTTTGCTTTAGTCTTGCTGCTATATCAGGGGCTGAGTATGTGTCAGACGACAGTTTTCAGTTATTTCCCTCTGTTTCCCTAAAAGAAAAACCCCCTTTTTCTCTGGCGCTGCCCTCACAGTCTCCTGACTGTCCCTCCTGTGTCCTCCTCCCCTCTCCAGGGCAAATCTGGTGGACCTTCAGAAAAAGCTCGAGGAACTGGAGCTGGACGAGCAGCAGAAGAAGCGCCTGGAAGCTTTCCTCACGCAGAAAGCCAAAGTGGGCGAGCTGAAGGACGATGACTTTGAGAGGATCTCTGAACTGGGGGCTGGCAATGGCGGTGTGGTCACCAAAGTGCAGCACAAACCCTCGGGGCTCGTTATGGCACGGAAGGTAATTGGGGGCAGGAGGAGTGGGCTGCGGTGCCGTGCTGGAGTGTCTGGCACTCGCCCTGGCTCTGGGAGAGCCGGTTTCGTTTGGGATCTCTCTGCACTGACCCATATGCACCCTAACCAGCTCGCCTGGGTTGGGACCATGGTCCCAGCTGCCCCTAGCTAGATTTTACATGGAGCCTCTCCCGCTTCATCTCTGAGCTGCCCTGCCTGTCTCCGAGTCCTCCCCGGGAGAGACTGCGCTCTCTGCGACAGATCCCTGGGGTTTGGAGCGCCTTGTGTGAAAACATAAGTTGTTTTTTTTTTTTTTTTTTTTCCAGTGAAGCTGGTTTTAATGAATTTGGCTAAACTAGATAGAAGCAGTAGGAAGCAGATCTCTTGAGGATCCTATGTCGGGGCTAAGAAGGACTGGAAATGGCAGGTGGAGGGATGGGTTTGGCACACACACGTTCCTCGCCCCTCACCACCCGCTTAACAGATCCCCAAGGTAGTTCCAAGCAGCCGTGACAGTAGTTCCCCTCAGACGTGGGTTTATGGGCGACGTCTTCTACTGTGGTGCCCTGTAGTAGAAAACGAGGAGATATTTCATCTGCCTATTAGAAAAGGCAGCACTCGGCGAGAACAGTGCAACTGCTCATCTGTAGGACAGCTTCCTTGAAAGTCTCTGGTCTCGCCTGCTGTTGGGATGGTTTAGTGGGTCTCCATGAGCAAATCCGCATCTCTAGGTGGCTTCACTCAGAGCTGAGCTCTCAGAGTCTTCCAGGGCGTTTGATTTGGGAGTGTTGGGTGTCACTGGCTGGTTTTGAGATTGTTGGGAGCTCCGTGTTCAGAAACTGAAGCAAGGGCAAGCTGCAGCGCTGCTGTCCTTCCTGCAGAGACCGGTCTTTGTAGGTCTGCGGGAAGGACAGACGTCCCTGGGGTTGGGTGTCCTGGAGCTTACAGTAACAGTGGCTCTTTTTTCTGACCTGCCATTGTATTTTCTAGCCTCTGGCTTCCCTACCCACAGCTGTATTAAGCGACTCTACGTGGAGCCCAAGGAATAAAGCAACCGCTCTTTCACGTGCATAATCTTCATGTTTTTTTTTTTTTTACTTTGTGTGGTTTCCTTGATATCAGAGCACCTCTTCTTACAACACCTACAGAACTTGTGAAAAAGTTCCCGTCTGCTGAGTCAGATCTGCATCAAACTTCTGACTTATCTTTCTGCTCCGTATCGTGCACGATCTCTATGTGTTATGTGGCCGGCAGTTACTTCAGTCGCTAACAGGCTGCACAGGGCTCTACCTCTCCCTTTATCCTTAATGTTAGCCTGCAAATGGTAAAAAGCCTACACCAAAGCAGAGCTTCCCTTGAAGACTTTGTTTCTTTCCAACACTCAGGACTTGCTCACATGGTTCCTGTAAGTGGTTTGTTTTTTTTTTTCCCAGGTGTTACAATTTGAATATTTTTTCTTTCTTGGCAGCTGATTCATTTAGAAATCAAACCGGCCATCAGGAATCAGATTATCCGAGAGCTGCAGGTGCTGCATGAGTGTAATTCCCCATATATCGTGGGTTTCTATGGAGCCTTCTACAGCGACGGAGAGATCTCCATCTGCATGGAGCACATGGTGGGTCCCCGTTCCTCCTCTGCAAACTGCTGCTCTCTGGACTGTTCTGAATTGCATCTCCCCGAGACCTGAAATTGCAGGTGAAATGGGTTAGGGTGCTGGCAGCCGCAATGGCTTCTTGCTCTGACTGCAGCAAGGCCACTGTGCTCCTGCTTAGGCATTGAAATGACAGAGAGATCGACTTTTTGGAAAGCGGAAGCAGAGGTTTGGGGGTTGGCCAAACGGAAATGTTGTAAACCCGACGCCCTACAGAGCTTGCCATGAAGCACAGTGTGCGTTTTCTGTTGTCTCTGGCAGAGAATAGTGTTGTCGCTCCTCCAGATCAGCACTGACAGCATCATCTTTGCATTTACTGCTGATGGAAAGGAAGCTAAGAACTAATAGCAAGAAGTAGAGCTGATAGAAGATAGCATTAAAGTAGTTTTCAGTGAGAAGCTTGAGCTCTGATCACCAGATAATTTTTTTTTTTTTTTTTTTTTTTTTTTTCTGTAAAAGAAGTGTGCTCGATGCTGAGTCGTTGCAGACAGCTGAGCTGGGATGATATGTACTGCTTTTATACCGCTTGCCCTCCCTGGGCATGCTTGCCTGTACAGCCAGCTGCTCTGTTTTCTTGCCAGGGATTGGCATGTTGGTCATTTCGATGTTCTTTATTTTAGGATGGTGGCTCTTTGGATCAAGTGTTGAAAGAAGCCAAAAGAATTCCTGAGGAGATCTTGGGGAAAGTCAGTATAGCGGTGAGTTACGGGGGCTCTTCAGGCTTCCAGAAAGGATTTGCTGGGCACGGTTTGGGAATGATGCTTGTGTTGCCTTAGGAAGCTTTCTTTGTTCCCCCATACGCGCTTTCCTATCCTGACCTAGGGCAAGAGGCAGTGGTGTGTGCGAGAGGGGAGGGGGAAAGCACCTTCCCAACCGCTCTCCATAGCTCCGACCCCTTGCGTTGCACTGGTTGGTGTTGACTTCTCCTGGAGAAGACTTGGGAGAAGCTTTCTTGGGCGGTTAACCCAAGATCTGTGATTGACTTGGTGATAAATTGCAAACCCTGAAACACGTGGACACTACAAGGTGGCTTTCCTCGCCCAGCTGCAGTGTGGCAGCACCCGGAGTTTATGCAACGTGTCCTGCCAGAGGGAACGCACTTCCCTTCCCAGCTCTGATCTCATCCTGTCTTTGATTTCCTTCTAGGTTCTGAGAGGCTTGGCGTATCTGAGAGAGAAGCACCAAATCATGCACAGAGGTGAGAGGAGGAACCTAAAAATAACTGCCTGCGGTACAAGTGCCCTGTATTTTACCTAGAGTCGCATTTACACTCTTCTCTCTTGCTGTTGTCAGATGTGAAGCCTTCTAACATCCTGGTTAATTCTCGAGGAGAGATTAAGCTGTGTGATTTCGGGGTCAGCGGTCAACTCATTGACTCCATGGCAAACTCTTTTGTGGGAACTCGGTCCTACATGTCCGTAAGTTCCTTTCAACTTTCGGCTGGGTTCTTTTTTTTTTTTTTTTTTGACAATTTGGGTTCAACTTGGCTCTTACAGAATCAGCATGTAGTGTCCGATTCGCTCACAGTTTTGCTCTGTGTTTCCATCCTCATCCGGACTGCCCTGTTCCTGGTTCACGTTGAGGGTGAGCCCAGTGCTTCGAGGCACCGTCCTGTGCCGGAGAAGCAGACACCTCCTCATCCTCTCGAGGAGTCGGTGTCCTGTTGGCTCCAACCTGTGCCCAGCTAGCAGTGGTGCATGTGGAAGTGCAGAGACTTGCAGGGAAAGACGTTTCAGATCCTATAAATACTTCCATGTTTTATTTTGACGAGCATTTGTGGGTTCAAAAACATCTTCTCTTTCTGTATGCAAAGCTCTGTCCAAAAAACTGGGTGCGGAGGGGATGCAGATGCTGTACACGCACCTCTGCTGCTTCGACCGTGTGCACTTGCTGGCAAAACGGGGGGTAAAACCAGTTTAGTGCAGCTGGGTTTTGGTACAGGCTAATGGGAAATTAAAGCCAAATTGGAGTCAGCCAGTGAGAATGAACTGCAGGAAGAGCTGATTGTGCCTCTCCTTTGAGTGAGAATCATAATCGGCTCAACTGCAGATAATAGAGTGCTCGTAACAATAACATTACCTCCTGGCTGGCTCTGGGTCCCCAGGTCCTGCGGGCTGAAAGGCAGAGGGTAGGTGGGGGTCTTCTCTCCGCACCGTGTGTGGTCATGGCTGGGATCGAGCGGTGGGTTGTTAGGGAAGCCATCAGACTACACTTCTGTGCTTAGGTCTGAGCTGCTCTCATATTTTGGGAATGGTTATTCAAGTACAGTTATAGTTAGACAGTGGCTATTTAAAAATAATATCTCCTTTGCACTCAGCCACTGGGTCTGCACAGCTGACTCAAAGCTGCCAGTATGGATGACTTGCACTGATTTATTTATTTTTAATTTTTATTTTTCTTTCAATGGTAAGAGCCTAGAGTGGATTTTCTGCTCCTCAGATTCCTCTTGGGTATTAACAGGAATGAGCAGGAAAAAAAAAATGTTGTTAATGAATTGAGTTCATTAGATCTCAGCATACAGAGAGAGAGATTCCTACTGTGTCCTCTGTCTCCTAAGTATAAGCAGCTGTAAATGCTGCTCAACTGTAGCTGTTGATTAGATGCATACAAGTGCTTTATGTTTGCACATGATCTTTCTTTTGCATCCCCTTTGCACATGACCCCTTTGGGACAGTCATTTCCCTGAAGGGGTGGAGAGCTGAGATGGAGAGGCCATCAGGATACCAAGTCTCATCTATTTAATTTCAGTGCATGATATCTATGACTTTGCGTATTGATATTCTGTGTCAATGTGTGTTTCTGTGGTCTTTCCTTCCAGCCCGAGCGGTTGCAGGGCACCCACTACTCGGTCCAGTCCGACATCTGGAGCATGGGTCTGTCGTTAGTGGAGCTGTCTATCGGAAGGTACCCAATCCCCCCGCCAGACTCCAAGGAACTGGAAGCAATATTTGGCCGTCCTGTGGTGGACGGGGCAGAGGGAGAGTCTCACAGCATCTCGCCGCGGGCCAGGCCCCCAGGACGCCCCGTCAGTGGTAGGGGCTGTCGTATGCATTGGAAACAACATGCAGACGTTGGGGGAGAAGGGGTCGGGTTTTGTTTGGTGTGGCTGGGTTAGCCAAAGGCCGTTTTGGATGAGGTTGTGGCGGGGAGGTGAGTGTTTCTAGGGAGTCCCCTCTCTGCAGAGCAGATGGAGCCACGTCAATGCTCCAGCAGAATCCATTCTACCGCGGAGGTTTGTAATTCGTAACGAGCGCAGGCGGGACTCTGGTCTTGCACGGGGAGGTGAGGAGATTGCTCTCAGGATGCCAACCAGGGTCTATTAAGATTTTGAAGAGCTCAGTTTATCTGCCTTTAGACCCTGCTGTGTCCCACAAGAAGGCTCAAGCCGTGCAGCAAAGCACCCCGTGCTGGGGACGGTGCGGGCTTTTGGGATGTGGACCCCTTGGAGGAGATGTTTTGAGGGACACTGTCACAGCCCATGTTGCTCCTCAGGCTTTGCCCGTGCTGCCAATAGGTTCCTTTCAAGCTAGGGGCAGCTTTTTGGGAACAGCTTTGCTGGGAGCTCTCATAGAAGTACCAAACTGGCACGGGGGTTTGAAGGAGGCTCTGCTCGAGCCATTTGCTTGGAAGCAGAAGGCTCTAGAAGCACTGCCAGCCTGACACAGCAGATGGTCTGGTACTCTCCAAACGCTCCAAGCTAGGAAATAAATCTGGACTATAGGCACGGTGAAAGAAATCTGAAATTTTGGAATGTGTTTTGGTTTTCTCTTTGTTATTATTTTAACCACGAGTCAGTTCCCAAGTGGGTTGCCTCTGCCTCTCCCAGCAAAAGTCCCACAACACACATGCTTTTCACATGAAATGAGGCCCCTCGCTGTCCCTGAACAGCCTCTCACCACTGCTTTTGTCATCTTGATCACACAGGCCATGGGATGGACAGCCGGCCTGCGATGGCCATCTTTGAACTGCTGGATTATATAGTTAATGAGGTGGGTATTTCTTTACCATTGGCTCTGCCAGGCTTCCCTGAGGTACCACAGTGTCGTGTCCACTCTGCTGAGTCAGGGCAGAGTCAGGGCTCCGAAACCTTTGCTTGAACAGGGGCTTTTCGATAGAGAGCCCCTCTGAGCTGCACTGACGTCCTTTCCTTCTCCCCTGTTCCCTCTTCCCATCTTTGTATTGCAAAAGTATCTCTGGTTTTGGAATAAGGCTCTGCAGGGGGAAGTTCATAATACCCTTGAAAGAGGAGARCAGCAAGGGGAGCTCTTGGCTGTAATGAGCTGCTCCTTCTGCAACCGGCCATTTCAAACATGCTCCTCCCTAGATCAGCAAAGGGTGAACGCTCCCTCCGTGCAGATGCTGAGGTCGTTTACGTTTTCTCAGATGAAGTCCTTTGAATGAGGGTGACCAGTGCTAAAATCCCAGGTTGAAATGTCCCACCAGACTTTCAAGCTAGGGTCCATCCCACCAGCAAGTGGAAAGAGCAGCTTCCCATTTCAAGGTGATAGGAGTTGACCCCCAATTATCGTTTGTGGAACGGCTTTGTCCACCGTAGGCATTGCCAGAGCAGGGATTTGCGAGGTTGGATCCAGAATTGTGACGCTGCAATTTTGGTTTCCCAGCTTTGGCAGTGATTCAGCGTGGGGTCCCCCCAGCTGCACGTGGTGCTGGGGCAGCAGTTTGCTGCCAGCCCAGCCACGGGTAAGAAATGGCAGGGAGCAGTTCCCTGGTTGTGAAGGGCAGCTTGGAGGAGGAGGATAGCTGTAGAGCACAGCTTTTCTGCAGCTCATTAAAGACTGTAGGTGACACTCTGCTTTTTGACCCATTAACACACAGTGATGCAGAAAACCCTTCTCCTTTTCTCTGCAGCCACCTCCCAAGCTGCCGAACGGAGTTTTCACACAAGATTTCCAGGAGTTTGTAAATAAATGGTAAGGATTTCATCTTATGGCTGAAGGTGGAGGCCTGCACGTACTCCCTGACAGCTCTGCAGGCTGCTGCTCCGCCCAAAACGTTCAGCGTATCGCAATGTTCTCCGTGCTCTGTAGGTGATCTCTCCCTGGCTGCAGTGTGATCCTGCATTGTGCTGGGAACTCCTGCCTTGGGAAGGGTTGAAATAAAAGCAGTTTATTTGTGGTGATGCTTTGCAGTATCCCAGCACCTTCTAAATATGAGCCTGGCAGGGGGATGGTGGAGCAGATTGCTGGGGCTGTGAGTCACCCTACAGCCTTGCAGGCACCAGGCATACACCATCGACTTCCAGACCTTCTGATGCGGTGGGGGGACACCTGAAGATGCTGCCGCAGCTCCCGTTAAATCACAGAGATTGGACACTACAAAAATCACTAATCCCTGCCAAGCGTTAGGTCGTTTTCTCCATTTGCAGGGTGCAGTTCATCCACACGGTCTAGAAGAGATGGATCCAGCAGCTCTCCCTAGGAGATGGGCTGTTGGARATGATGCTTTCTGAGCCATTTCCATGCTGCCAGGCTCCTGGGGAAAGCAGCCAGGAGGCCAAGTGGCTTTTGGTGAAGCTGGAGACCTCTCCAGCCAGATAACCGGTTTCCCACAAGAAATGTCTCAGTGTTGGTTTTGCTCTCTTGTTCTTCTCATTTCAGCTTAATTAAAAATCCAGCAGAACGGGCAGATCTGAAAATGCTGATGGTAAGTGGGGAGAGCAATTTTCTTTCTACAGTGGGGTGGCACCGGATCTGCAAACTGTTGCCCCGTCCCTCTGTGCCTCTCTTGCTCAAAAGGCTGGAAACTCCCAGGCTGAGCTTAAGATGAGCCAAATAGAGCCCGGGAGAGGGAGTGACTCACTCACCGTCACTGCCTTTGAATCATAGGCATCTAGCCCATGCAGAGCCTCGGATGGGAACCACCCGGCTGTCCCGTGTCTGCGAAGGTGCCTGGGACAAACCTTTGCCTCCTGAGCTGGGCAAATGAATATATGGGCTGAATATGAGCCAGCGATGTGTGCTCGCAGTCCAGAAAGCCAATCGTATCCTGGGCTGTATCAAAAGCAGCGTGGCCAGCAGGTTGAGGGAGGCGATTCTCCTCGTCTGCTCTGACGATACTCCACCTGGAGTACTGCATCCAGCTCTGGGGTCCCCAGCATAAGAAGGAAAGACATGGACCTGCTCAAGCCTCGAAGATGATCAGGGGGCTGGAGCACCTCCCCTATGAAGGCAGGGTGAGAGAGTTGGGGTTGTTTAGTCTAGAGAAGAGAAGGCTCCRGGGAGACCTTATTGCAGCCTTGCAGTACTTCAGGGGAGTCTACAGAAAAGATGGGGAGGAGCTCTTTATCCGGGGAATGTAGTGATAGGAYGAGGGGYAACAGTTTTAAACTGAAAGAGGGTAGATTTAGATTAGATATTAGGAAGAAATTCTTTACTGTGAGGGTGGTGAGACACTGGAACAGGTTTCCCAGAGAAATTGTGGATGCCCCCTCCCTGGAAGTGTTCAAAATCAAGTTGGACGGGGCTTTGAGCAACCTGGTCTAGTGGAAGATGTCCCTGCCCATGGCAGGGGGGTTGGAACTAGATGATCTTTGAAGGTCCCTTCCAACTCAAACCATTCTATGAGCCCTGTTTAACCACGTTGACCTCAGCTTTACTCCTCAGCGTCGTGCTGAGCCCCTGAGCTACATCTGGGTGCTCCCGTGCAGCCCTTGCAAAGGACGTGGCCTGTGTCCTTGTGGCCCCATGCCCTTGTGTGAAGGTTGTCCTGTCCTGTCTCTGCTTCTCTGTTACCTTCTGCCCCCGGGGGAGCAGGGTTTGCCGTCCAGGGGCAAGCGAGGACCACGGGGAGTGCAGGAGCTGCAGCACCTTGCTCTGCCTGCCCGTACAGAGCAGCATTTTGGTCTGCTCGCAGGCAGGGGCCATGCAGGCTCTGCTCTCCTTTAAATCTTCCTTGCTCCCTTGCCTGTGTGTCGACTATGTGGTCAGCATGGATTAAAATCCCAGCCACAGGGCTGCAGGGAACAAATATTTTCTCAAAATCTGTTTTYGCTGCCTGGGAGCAGCCCGAGCTGTAGCAGCAGGATCTTCTCGCCTCTCCGGGGTCTAGCCCATGGCATGGACCTGGGGCTGGGTTTTGGGAGCTGGGGAGCAGCCGGCCATGCTCCTAACCCTGTTTCCCTTCGTTTTCAGAGTCACACCTTCATCAAACGCTCTGAAGTGGAGGAGGTGGATTTTGCCGGCTGGCTGTGCAAAACGCTGCGGTTGAACCAGCCCAGCACGCCCACCCGCGCTGCCATGTGAGGGCCGAGCCGACCGCCTGGTGTCAGTACATCTGCCTCTGTCACCATTTCCTCTCCTTCAGTAAATGACAGAACTGCCCTCCTTCCTTCTCCCCGGCCCCTTCTCGCCTCGCGTCCCAGCGGCAAAGCACCATCCCCTCGGAAGCGTCTTTATCGGCCGACCCCCAGCCAAAGCGGGGTTGGTTTCTTTTGATGTGGGGGTTGTTCTAGGCCTCTGCTCCAGCTCTGGAGCTCCTGACACTTGGGAAATGTGGTGCTGCTTATGTTAATTTTTCTCTTTTTTTTTTTCTCTTTTTTTTTTTTTTTGAAACATTTTCACTTGGGTTAAAAAAAAAAAAAAGAAAATAATTGTGTGTGTGCACGCTTGCATGTGTGTGAGATGGTGGCAGGGGATGGGGACGAGGAGCTGCACAGCAGACGTTTCGCCTCCTCCCTGGTTTTCACGTAGGCTCCGCGGCGGAGAAATCAGTGGGGCCAAGAATAGAGAAACCCTGTCTTAGGGTGGCCCAAAACAGTGTCACCCTCCTGCCCGGGGCGGCCGGGGACGAGGTGGGCGCCCCGCCGATGTGGGCAGGTCTGCGGGATGATTTATGGCTGAGCTGGAGAAGAGCGTAGCGTAAGCTCCCTCCCGGCCCGTCTGCAGGTGGAGGAGAGGAGAGATTTGTATTTTCTTTGTTTTTCTTTTTAAACTGTTGTTTTAAAGCCTGTTCTTGTCATGCACTGGATATTTAGTGAAGGGTCTTGATCCGTTGAGCACAGGCTGAGCTCTCAGCTCGCAAGGGGAGGGAATCCGGTGGGAGCTGCGGGGTGGGTGCATGAGCAGCTCCCCCGGGACCATGGCTCCGTGGCAAGCCGTGGCTCGCACCTTTAGGTGCCGAGGCAAGGGGAGAACACGGGTTTTCCTTCCCTGGCTCCTTCCAGCGCAGAGGTGGAAGGCAGAGCCCTGTTGTCCGCTGTGGCCAGGGCAGAGCCGGGCTAGCCCGGGAGCGGGGTCCCTCTTCTGACCCCACCATCTCCTGGGGGCCTGGGGCAGAGCTGCCCTGGGGATGGGGAAGGCTGAAACCCTTCCAGGTTTTGCCTCTCGCCCACCCCAAGAGCGGCCTTGGCCACCACGGCTGTAACAGAGCCCCAGGGCTCCCGTCAGAGCCCCCCGCTCCCCTCGGCCGGGAGGTGCGGGGTGCCTGGGCTGGGCGTTGCAGCCTCCTGGGAGGGGATTAAACCCACCCAGCAAGACCTGCGTTGTCCTGAGACCGCCAGCTTTTCTGAAGGCCACCTCGGCCTGACCGTGGCTGATGGTCCCTCCCTGCCCAACACCTCGCTGTCGCGTCCCCTCCTGCCCGGGAAGGACCTTGCAAAACTCCCTGGGGCCCGCGGTGGCTGCAGCTGCGAGGGCTGAGCCCCGGTAGAGTGGCCGGATCCATCCCCGCCAGCACCGGCTGCGCTGTGGGGATGGCAGCTCCCCGCTGTCACCTCATTTTCCACCACATGGATGTATTTTGGGGTGACTTGTTCCCCTGCTCCCCCAACACGGGGCTCTGTGATCCCTAAGCCCCCCATGAGGTGATGATTTTTGGAAGCTTGGTGGTATTTTTTTTTTTTTTTTTTTTGTGTGTGTGTGTGTTTTCCTTCTTTTCAGGCTGTTTTTTTTGCCCCGGTGGGCTGGCGGCTGACATCCCCTCTGCCTGCGCTCATGTCCCACCATGACAGCCCCCCAAAAGCAAGCACCTCGGCTTGGTAACCCCAAACCTCTCGTACCCCCTTCCTTTCCCCTTCCCCAGCAAAGGGYGAAGTCGCTGCCCTGCTCGGGGCAAGCGCTGGGAGCAGCCGCATCCCCCCAAGGCAAACCCGGGGGGGGGGGAGACCCCAGATTTGGGGGGGGGGGTGGTGTGTCTGTGCTCGTGCCTGGGCAAGGCACCCCGGAGATGCGGGGGTGCACGTTGGTCTGKTTTTTGCCTCTTAAATTAAGTGGGAGATGGGGAACGGGGACAGTTCATAAAGATTTAGGGTATTTTCCGTTGGTTTTGGTGCTGGGTTTTGGAGGAGGAGGAGGAGGAGAAAAGCGCGTCGAGCGTTTTGTTGTTGCAGGTTTATTTGGCTTTGTGGTTTTTGTTTTTTGTTTTT
>JAYKAV010000166.1:157739-178007 GCA_035582835.1 Phoebastria nigripes | reverse complement strand
TTCCTCGGATTACTAATCTCATTTACCATGAGCATTTTCCTGCTTGGGGACATCTTGATTTCATCTGGGGCCTTGATGCAACTGAGAAAATGTATCGGAAAATCATTGAAATAATAACAAAATACCTTTGAAGCCACATGCAGAGTGTTGATTCACTCAGTAAAAACCTCCAAAATTTCTATTTGGCAATAAGGGTGATACCTGGGGAAGAGGTAAACACAGAAACACACATAATGGATACCAGTATAGGTATTTATCTGCACTTGTTTGTTTCTTGCTTTCCTCATAGTTTGAGGTTTTCCATGGTGTTACTGTGACTGCTGTCTTCCTGAGAAGTTTGAGGTGTATAGGAATGAAAGCTGAAAACATGAATATATTTGAGCACACACTGCAGGGATCACTTAATTTGGACAGCTTTTATTTCTACAAGACTGATTTTCCTAAGCCTAAACTCTGTTGTTCTCGTGTATATCTTACGTACCCCACAAAGGCATTCCCGTGCCCAATTTTTGTCTTCCCATGAAGACCCAACAGTGGGATTTGCTCATTTCTCTGTTGAAGTACAACTGACCTTTGTTTAAATTAAATCATTTATCACTTGACAGAGAACTTGGCTTTCTTTTCTTTGTCCCTCCTCACATTTACCTACAGTGTCAACACAACCAAGAGATCTTCAGACACAAGAAACTGAGCAGGCAATAGTTGACTTCCGAACATCAAGGAATCCAACCTCAGAAAAACTCATAGAAGTATTCTCCTGCCCTCCATACCTACACATCACCCAAAGTTTGTTCACTCACTCTAAACCCCCCCAACCTCAAAGACCATGGATGGTAGCTGAGGAATGAGGAGATGTAGACCTGTCAGGCAAGCTGCACTTCAAGCAATACAGCTTTCACCCCATGAATTATTCTTGACACTGGCAATGAAGTTGTTGCAAGCACTCTGAGCTACCAGCTTTGACTTTTACATAATTCTGTGTCTTGACCATTCTTTGTTCAAGCAATTTCTGCAGCATGGGAAAGCAGTCAGCTGTTTTCCCTTTCTGGCCATTAGCCTAGGAGATAGCATCTTCAGTATCCATGCAAGTGCCTCACATCTACTTACCTACAAGTTGATCTGGTAGGTAAGAGTGTCTGTCCCCAGGTTACACCCAAAATGTTCATTATTACAGGCTCAGACAGGGTAGCTTTGTTTCCTGGGGTGTTTCTGGGTGAGGCCTCAAGCTCTTATTGCCCAACCAAGACCCTTTGCAGTTGGAGTCAGCAGCCAATAGAATAGTTACACTGAAAAATATATCTGTGTTCTGCAACACGGGAAAAATACACTAACTTGTCCACGCACCCAGTCTAGCAGCCACTAGCCGTGCCGATCATGGCATCTATCTTCTGAACTTATGACAACTTACAGGAAATGGCCAAAACTATCAACAAAAATAAAGATCCATTAGACCAAGAAAGCAAGATACAGCAGCATTTGAAAGGAGATTCCCCTTTATTGCTGCATTATTAAATCACAAAGTGCCAGGCCACATTAATACATTGCTTACCACTGCAGGTTTTCTTCTGCCTTCACCTATGCAAGAGAAGACTCATGAATTTATTATTATTTTGGTATATGCATCCCCTGCTGCATGCATCACTCTGAAAAGCATGCTATCCTGTCCAGTCCAGTGGGAAAGACACATCTGGTTCCCATCAACAGCATTTCATTTATTGATTTTTTTTTTCTTTAGTACACTGTTTATATTGGAAAGGTAGTCAAGAGACTTGTTTCTCTGCTGCGCCAAACATACTTTCATTGTTGTTTCTTAATCCATTAAAGCGACCCGTGAATTGGCTTGCTTTGTGGTCGCCAGCAACTCATTGAAACTCTTTTTGCTGTTTCTTATATGAAAAAAAAGAGAAGATAATCCTTCTGTTGTAGCAACATGATGAGAATTAAGGTGTGTGAAACTTGTAGCAGGGATGGAAGGAGAAAGTGCTAAGCTGAGAGTTCTATTTTCCCAGTCACTCCCATTGTAGGAAGAGAAATACAAAGAGGAAGGGTACCAGACTTTGTATAAACTGCTGTGGCATACTGTTCAGTTGTCAAGTGTATCCCCTACGGAACAAGTAACACACACTCTAAAGGATATTTTATTTTTGCATTGGCTGCCAACCATCATGTGCAATGTTTAAGCTTCCAGAAATATTACAGCTAGCTTTCAAAATCCACAGTCTGCGCAAGTCAAGTAATAAAACTGGGGAAGCAGATGGGAAGGGCAATATTTTGAACACTATTGTAATCATTCACGGCTTAGCAAAATCAAATGAACTCGTTTTAGCCCTCGTGGCCTTGGGGGTACTGGCAAGTCTCACACAAAATAGTCAAAGTCTGCAGCAAGGAATGGGTGGATTTGGACCTCAACCCTCTGCAGGACTCCTGCTGCTGTGCAAGATGGATTGCCAGATGAGGTAATTTTCTGCATATTCAAGAGTCCTTGATGACTAGGAAGTTTTCCTTAGCATGCTTTCAATGTTGTGGAACTGCAATCTTCTTGCTATATCTAAGGGAGTCTCCCCATCCTGAAAGAAACAGATGAAATACATTGCAATATGATAGATATGGGTCAAGTACAAAGAGCTCTCCCAGATTTGCCACCCAGATGCAGTGCTTTCCTGCATAAGTTTCACTGTGACATCCTTGCTCTAAAACAAAGGTTTCAGAACGTGCTGGGTCTAATACTAGTCTCACTGAAGCCAGGGGCAGAGTCCTCCCCTCCCCTCCAGTAGTGACAGCCATTCCACTGTTTCCCAGGGCTAATGTCCAAAGTCAGTGCAGAGCTAAGCTGAGAGCTGATTTCAAGAGCAACATGGGTGATACATTGCTCACCTCAACTCAGTAATGCAGATACTCCCAGGTCAATATTTATTTGGACAACATTTGAGCTTTTCTGATGACAGAAGCAGCTTGACTTAGCCCCTCTCAGAAGAATGGTGTCCAGTGGCACAAAAAGCACCTAGGAAGGCTCTTACCGCTCCCCTGCAGCCTGCATCTTAGGAACAACTGTAGAGCAGCTCTGAGTTAAGAAGAGGTACCGTAAAGATAGCTAAGAGATCTGCCAATCTAGTGGACATGCAGGCAGTGTTTACCAGTAGAAATCCAGCAGTGAAGGATTTGGACTTTAAAGTTGCTCTTGCCAGCAAAGGTAACGGAGCAAACATTGCTTTATACCACACAGCAAAGTCTGCTGCCAGGAAGCTGTGCACCTTTTTTTTAAACTGCTGCACACCAGCTAAGGCCTACAACATACTGGTTCGCCATCATGATAAGGAAATACAGTTATCAACTTCACCTTCTTACCTGATTCTTTACAGAAGTGTCTGCGTGAGCTTCAAGCAGTAGAGGAATGACTGCCTGGTTTTTCATTTCACAAGCATAGTGAAGGGCTGTGCTACCAGACTGAAGGGAAACAGAAGCAGATGAATTTTAGTTCTATTAATTCTTTAGTAGACCTTAGGCAAGTACGACTACCTGTAGCCTAATCAGTTTCCCCCTAACAGCTGGATGCAAAAGGTACACATCATTTCCTGTCACAGTACACTACCCAGTAAAACAAATACATTCTCATAAGAGCAACAGGAACAAAACAATCATTCCTCCCCTGGGATGCAGCTGCTAAAATAGGTCTGTTACCTTTATCAGGAAGCCAATAATTCCTCACTAATTTCAGAGGATTCCATGATCTTAATCTCAACAACTATGTCTTAAGTAATACTGTTTGCTCACACTTCAGTGTTTTAGAATTCGGTGCTGCTAAAATTGGGGGTTYGCCTTTTCTACCTTAGAAGAGAGGAGCTCTTTACCATACCCAAGTAGGCTAGTGGATACAGAACTCCACACATGGCAGATCAGTGCACTCTGAAGATCAAGAGAAGACACAGGGTCTAGCACTGTGGCACCTTAGCCCACAAATCTGCTCCAGCCCAAGAACTCATCAATGGTGACAAACCCAGACCTTTATATCACTAGAAACTTTATAGGATCGGTATCTCAACCCAGCTTGCCTGGATTCTCTTAAGAGGGCATTGGTCAGAAAGGGAGAATTAGTTGATCAATGGAGAATTATTTCTGTGTACATTACAAAACTGTTGCCTAAGTGTCAAGGGGAAACACTGAATCCTCCTCCTACATCACAGTCAGTTCAGTCCCTGATCCTACTCTGAAAGCAAGACTGTATTGCTAGAAGATTCTGAAGTCTGTTTTTAGTAATGTTGCATGCATACAAACCACATTTGCATTTGTATAAACCCACTTACAAAGTCTGTAGCGTTAACATCCACTCCAGCTCTAAGCAACATCTTGATCAGGTTTTCATTCTGTTTAGTCTTTGAGACCTGTTTGGTGCAAGGGAAAGAGTAACACAGTAAGACAGTTCATCTGCATATGGTACTAAGTAGATTATGGCTAAATACTGGGTTGTTTTTTTTTTTTTTTTCAAAAAAGAGGAGTGTCTGGCTTCTGCATATGCCAGACTGATGCAGTGATACAATTCTGTTCCTTCACTAGCTATATTCACAGCAAAATCCCTGCTTCTTCTGTTGCTGTCCATCAGTCCTTGCTTTAAAAACAGCAGTCCATAGGTTTCTGGCCTGAAATACTGCCATGAGAAAGGTGATAAGGGGAAAGGGAAAGGTACGGGGGCTTTCCTGCTTTCATCCAAACTCACCATGAGAAGATATCCAATAAGCATAACTGGCATGAGGATTATGATGAGCACATAGTCAAGAAAGGTAAACCGTTTTCTCACAGCATAATGCAGACAAGTGCGGTCTTTCTAAATACAAAATAATTCTGATTAGTACCAGATTCAGTGATCTGATTATGTTTGTTTAATATTGACAATATTAGAACATTTTATATTTCACAAGCTTTCTTTAAGGTTATCTACTAGAAATATTTCTCTGATTTTCAAGAAGAAACAGACACATGCATTTTGCTTCCTTCAAGTAGAAGCACATTTAACACATCCAGGCTCATGGAAATTGGGCTACACGTGCAAGAAGGATGTGGGATCCAAATGATTCCATGTATATGTCTGCAAACTTGGACATGGCTGCAGAGGGAAAGAGGGCAGAGTGGACATCTCATGTGGCTACTACCACTGCCCAGCAAGTTAAATCAGCAGGAAGAATCCCCACAGCTCTTCTTCTTATAGAGATGCTGGTTACTGAAGCAAAGACATAAGAGAGTTTATGGCATCTCCTTTGGCACACGTGAGAAACACAGGCAAGTAGCAACAACCCCAGCAGATTCCTAGTGAGAAGAGAGTTTAAAAAAATCTTTGAATACTGAGTTTACCAAAGCAACTAAAAGGTAGAGCTTTTAACTTGTGTGTTGAAGAACACTCGTGTTAAACCTCCTACAGGTTGTCAAACTGGAGTTTGACAAACTAGGTTACAGTGTTACMCTGGGGCCCAAGATAAGCAGAGAAGCCTTTCTGTGTCATCCTCTGCTCCCCGTTCTCAGTCCTGAGCACCACAGTCAAGCTCTGCACCCAAGGGCCTGATTCCAACTGTGAAGGTGAAGCAGAGAAGCATTTAAGAAAGCCAGGCATAGCTAGCAAATGGCTGCCAATGCAATTAGAATGATTTTACTGAAACATACTGAACCCTTTCAAAGGGACTTTGAGGTAAGATGGAGAGCCTTCTGCATCAAGAATAGATAGGAGAGAATATGCCTCTGACCTCAGGAACATTTGTTGCCCTCCTATGAAATAAACAAATGCACTGGAAACCAGAGATATAAAATAGCCCACAAATGCGTAGGAACTTGCTAAACATTGCCTTGGAGTATGAGATGATACAATAGAATTGACAATGTTGTGGGGTTTTTTCCTGGCTATTTATCGCCCTTATCATCTTAAGAATAAATTAGCAATGAAGCCAGAACACGCATCTTTTGGCTACTTTTTATTTGCAACCTGCAAGGAAATCTACCACAAAAACACACTTCCTCACCACCTTAGGGAAAACAGCCAGTCACAGCTATTGTGCACAACAGGTAAGTTTTTTAAAATAGGGAACAGGTGAAGAACAGACAAAGGCTTCCTTCCTCACCGCCCAGCATGCTATTATGTGTCAAATAATGTGACAAAAGCTGGTCTGCAGAGGGAGTAAAGAAGGTTTTCATAGAGTCAGTCTCTCCTCAGGGATACATTTGTGAGAGATGGATAGGCTCTCCTTCAGACCTTCCTTTTAACCAGGGTGAAGAAAAAGACAGAGGGAAAGAAAGGCTACAGAAGGGACAGATACAAGCTGGAGGCAAGATGAATGCAGAGTGCTGCATGGGTAAGCAGGCAGAACCCACTGGGGACTGGGGATGGCATGCAGTATTACCTAAACGGGGAACGTGAACACGGAGGGAAATTCAGGTTGGCAATGTTTATTATATTGTGTGCATTGGCAAGTTAGGAAAATAAATGAGGAGACAAACAGAAACATACAGGTTTATTGAATTATACTTTGGGGGTTTTACTTATGCCTCAGTCGGAAACAAACCTCAGGTTTGGCTGTGCTTGCCAGTGTCCCCACACATACACTCCAAGAATCTGAAAGAACAGTCGTTGCAAAGGAGGAGTCGGTGGCCACTTACCTTGTTTCTGAGGTTGACATCAGCATTTCTTTTTAGAAGATAGCTAACTATCCTGTTGTTTCCTTGTTTACATGCACAAATTAAGGGCGTGTCTCCACCAAAGCAGTCCTGGATGTTCAGATAGTTGCTGTTGTGCTCCAAAAGGAGCTGAACTTCATTGAAATCGTTATTATAAGCTGCCTGACAAATAGGCTGAAGAGAGAAGATAATATTCATCAGCACACRTTTCACTAAGACATCCATTCTGACTTACTGCTTGCACATCCTAAGATGCTGCCAAGCACTTCTGACAGAGGTTGTAGTTCTAGGTGACTTCCAGAAGATGGTGGTAAGAGATACTCCTGCAGCTGCCRCACAGCAGCTCTCAGCCCTCAGCCTGAGAAGTCACAGCCCTTGCCAGTGGAATGAACTTGCTGTTCCATTTGGACGATGTGTCTATAATCCAAGAAATAAATCAGGTTCCTTTGCAGCCATTTAAAAAATGGCTTCTGATCTCATAGGAGTTGGTCACTGTATTAAGCAGCAAGCACTGACAAGCCCACGCCTCTCTAAGTTTACAGCAGCCTTTCCCTTTGGATGAGCACTGCTGAACAAGAGGTACCACTTCTGACTCATCAATTCCCAGAACAGAACCACACTTCAGGTGAAAGCTGAGCTAGAAATGAGAGAAAGAAAAGAAACAAAACAAAACAAAACAAAAAAAACACCACACCAAAAACCCACTAAAACCTAAAACCTCCACAATGTTTCTTTTCTAGGGCTTCAAGTTAAACTTCATACCTAAAAAATACATGCATGTATGCCCACAGCTCAGATCCTACTTGGCTTTTGAGAACTGCTTGCTGCTCAAGTCTTTGCTCAGTATTTCTATGCACCCTTGACCTAACCTGCAATTCCTTCCCTCTCCAGCAGCAAGAACTCAGACTAAGGAGAGGTTGAAAATGAAAGGAGTACTACGAGTTTCTAATGGCCTAATACCGGCAGAAAATAACAGTGGGAAATCTGGCAGGCTGGTAACATTTGAAGTTCTCCAGTCGAAAAGAGAATAAGTTTCTTTCTTTTCTTCTGTCTTTGATACTGAGGTTTTTATTCACCGTTTTCCAAGATAGGCATTTTCTTTAAATATTATTTGCAGTTTGTCCTTCCCGTCCTCCTTTTATCACATCCTAAATACACTACATGAACAGGATCTAGCCCTGAACTCTGATCCCTTTCCTCACCCCCACTGCAG
Organism: Phoebastria nigripes; assembly: GCA_035582835.1. Taxonomy (NCBI): domain Eukaryota; kingdom Metazoa; phylum Chordata; class Aves; order Procellariiformes; family Diomedeidae; genus Phoebastria; species Phoebastria nigripes. Next base: position 170,140 of record JAYKAV010000166.1, on the reverse strand, counting down.
TTAGCTTTTTCTGGTTTGGAATTTTTTTTTCCACATTAAAAAGATTCATCTTATTTACACTTTCACTTCAGACAAACTTTGATCTACAACACAAGTTTACCTCCAGTATCGTTGCTGCTTAGTCTTCTGGACAGCTGCATACAAGAAGTGACTTTCCTTTCTAGAGAAAGTATTTACATGCTTACCAGACCTTGCACCACTTCTTGTTTTGTTTTTATTACATCAGACAAAAATCTATAAAGAATACATGCAACACTGTAAATTTGCATCATCTGTCTATATTMTTTTAAAAGCCTACATGCCATTTGCTATTATACACTCCTCCAGAACCAGAACTGTTTTAATGATTTTGAGGAGAAATCCCTCTTTTAAATCCCTCTTGGTGTAAGTGCACCGGTGACCTGCACACCGGTGCCATCTAAATGATCAGTTTGCTCTAGAACCTTGTTCTCTGTCACGTCAGTGTCCAGTACTGTATCTTCATGTCCAAGGAAGAGAAGATCAAGTGGAGTCTGTCAGCACCTCTGATTTCCCTACTATTCTTGCTTTTAAGTATTGCTTTGCTTATTTAAAGGTGCAGGAGATTTGCTGTTTGGTTGAACATCTGCTCAAATCACAGCCATTTACCATACAATTTTACTCCTTTCTAGTCTGATTCATGCTAGTTCAGCAGTTCATGTCACCAAATGATATGCTTTTGTGCTTTTCTTTCTGTACTGCCTCAGTTTTACTTGCTAGGCCATCAAGCCCAAGGCATTCCTGACTGATACTCTCATTGACCCATGGGTTCTTTTTCTGAACCTTACACTACTGTTGAACCCAGTTCTAGAGCCATGAATAATGATGGAAAACTTACCACTCCCTAAGAGACTACATTATTTGGGACGGAAGTCATGCACAGAGGCCGGCACACAAGAGTCACGCGTGCTCTTTTACCTTCTGAAATGGCCTGTTCTCAGAAAACATCCAGTGCACAGAGAATGTAAGGAAGCAATTCTCATCCATTCCAACAGCTAATACATGGGTAATTGACATACTTAAAGTATTTTTTTAATCATTATTATTATTATTCCACTGCAGTGGGGGTTCTTTGTAGAATTGATTCTTTCACGCATTAATACGTTCCATTCATATTAAAAAACAAAACAAAACACTTTTTTCCTGGTTTTATGGGATTTTCTTAAGGCCCACTCTGCTGGTTTGCATTCTAGAAAATGCCTCTTTTAGTCAAAGAAAAATGAAAAGTCCCATATATCAGACTTGTAATATACCTCCCAAATTGACAAACACGACTCCATGACTGGAGGAGCAAACATAGTAGCAGAATATTTAAGTAAGGGAACAAAGCAATCCAAACAACTATAAGCTCATTATTTTGATATCAATAACAATAGGACTTCAGAAAAAATGTGTTAGGAAAGAATAAAGACAAGAAAAATTACAAATAGGTGGCAATCAGCCACCTGTGTAAGAAAGGCATCAGAAACAGCAAACAGCGGCAAACATTATATTAGGCAGTCTTTCACACAGAAAGAGAAGAGAGCTGTTATAGAAGGCACTTAACTGGGATAGTGGATACAGTTCTTGTCACCTGAGTCCAAAAATGAGATCARACTATGGCAGGAATGTAAAACCTCTACACAACTGAGGAATATGAAGAGCCTGAAGAAAGACTGATTTGCTTAGCTCGGCTAGGAAGAAGAGAGACAGGGCTGTAAGTATTTAATAAATTAAAGGTAAGTATTAGAGAAGAAGAGCCAATTAATGTCAAGGAACAAGGTAGAAAAGGCGATATATCTGGCCRAGAAGTTTAGCATGAAAATTAGAAAGAGATTTCTAGCCATGTGCAGAGTAAACTCCAAAACASGCTTCCAGTAGCAGCAGAATGGACACAAAACCTGACTGGCTCCAGGCTGGAGCTTGAGAAGTGTGCAAGGATTTCTGTGGTTGTGAAGCCTCTGCCACAAACCCCTCTTCCACCTTTCACTTTTTTGGGTTGCCACTCYGGCAGCTTTATCTAAATTAGGACTAACTGTGCTTAAGACTGTTTTAAACAATTCTCCAAACTTTGCTCAGAAGACAATTAATAGACTTTCTTACTTACACACAGTTAGACAGCACCTGTCTGGAATATCAGCAGTGAGGCCAATTATAGAGTTAGGACAATGTTATGTACAAGCATTAGATTCCATCCAAAACCCAAGAAAACACATTTCTTTTCTGTCTACGGAAAAGCATGGAGGCTAAATGTCTGGAAACCCCCACTCAGTTTTCTACAGTGTTAGAAGACCGCCTCAGCAATGATGTAGCTTAACAACCAACTTCTGATTCATGTTATGGTTATTACATTATTGTTATCCACCCATCATACACAAGAGGGAAATAAACCTATGAGATACGTAGTCAGAATAACTGGGCTTCACATGCAAGATGGAAGCAGTATCAGAAGAATCCAAAGTTCACGTCTCAGACTTGGGCTCAGCTGTGGAGAGGAGCAGGATTACGAGTGCAGAAGGCCCACGGCAGCGTAGGACAGCCAGAACCCCTGCAGCTTACCTCGTTAGAGATGCCCTGGCAACTGGAGCACAGACATAAAGTCTATGGCATCTCCTTTAGGCACGTGTGAGAAACAAAGGTCAGTGCTCYCACAACAAAAAACCCTGAAGAAAGCATCAGAGGGAACTGAGCTCACAACTTCTGGGGGTTTTGGCAGTCCAAGACACAGAGTGGCTACTCTCGCCTACACCACRTTATGTATAAACCCCAGTGTCCTGACTGCCCCAGAGAACTCAGAACAGACCTAGCCCACCTCCACAACGTAGCAGGGCAGACCTGCCACAGGCACATCAAACATTACACCCAATACAAACACAAGCTCTAGGTCTGAAGGGAGGGGGAGCAGGACCAAGGATTCCAGCTTAGGTGAAGAGGAAGCAAGCACCTCTTTGAACTGTCTGGCAGCAAAGCCCTTCACCTCTGCTCTCACTCACGCTTCTGCAGCACCACCTAACATTTAGACAAGATGCACACTATGAACCTGACAGCATGACGTTGCACAAAACATATGATGGAAGGCAGGGAAAACAAAGAATTGCAACACCAAACTCCTCCTACCCTCACCAGTGGTGCCTTTTCTCTGCTGCAACATCAGGGCTAACCATGAACTAACTCAGATTCTCCATGAACCAGAGCACATGGCTCTGCCCGACTGAAGAAAGCAAATGGCAGACACTTGGGACTGGAAATTAGAGTTTGAAGATTAGATATGCCAATGACTGAGTGATGCTACCCAAGTCAGGTGTTCAAAGGAAAACTGAACATGCAGTTTTAAAGCAAAACCTCTGCAGTTAGATTAGAATCTCTCTTTCTACAATACTTCTTCTACAAGCCCTTCAGAAGAGGATTTCATTGTTCAGTATCTGAGGCTTCAGGAAAGGTGAGAAGGAGTCATAGGACAGGCAAGAGTTTTCATGGCTGAGATCACTTAGTACAAGATCACCAGACAAGGCGTGCAAGAAAAGTAAAAAAACTTTCACTGTCAGGAAGAAGGACAATACCTCTACACAACTGATTTTTTTAATTTTTTTTTTTTTTAATCAATTGTGGGCCATGTGATTGAAATCAGGACCTGGTAGTTTACTCAGATTCAGATGAACTGCCATATCTGAATTTGCCTACTTGTTTTCAGAGCTTCTTGCACCTCCCTCTGTTTAGCTTTGCAGAAGCAGTGATAAACCACGAGCTATTCAGCAAGTTCTACCACACATGAAATAAAGGTTAAAGGCATGGCACTAAGGACAAAGCATTCAGCCAATAGAGAGGAGGCTAAGGTAAAGCCGGTCTTGCAACTGGGAGAGCAATTTCAGATTATAATTGCTTCCTCCTTTGAGAACTGATTGCCTAAGTTACATCAATGCTTCACTGTTGTTTAGACAAAAAGGAGTCACTTCATAACATTCAGATTTTCTGAACCAATCCACAGTCTCTTCCTGTGCACTAAAATTCATCCAGAGGCATGCTACAAACTAAACAGGAAAGTCTAAATCATGTTTGTGATGCTGAGGAATGCACTAGTATCCAATCCATACCCCTCAGAAAAGGCAACTTACACTTTCTTATTTGCACTTCTCTAGATTTCTATCCTGTATAAATGAACCACACTTTACCCAGAAAACTATATCTCACTCAAATTTTTTGAAGGAAGACAACTAATGTATATGAAAATGTTAACTAACAAGCATGGAAGATATGGACAGCATTTGAACATTCTCTAAACACCACTTTAATTAAGCTAGATGACACTGGTTTCTTGTACAATACTATCTCAGAGTAGTAGATCTGGAGAGAGGCAACAAATCRTTTCAGAATAAGGTGCAGTCTACCCAGCCCATCACCTTATGAATGCACAGATTCAAGCTCCCTATAATACTGAAAGAAGAGAAGATACTTGATTTCATTGAATAGCCTTTTAAAAATAAAAGGGTGGCTTTCAGCATAGAAATGTAACCTTTTAAAGGAACAACTACGTAATGCTATCTCCAGAAAAAGAAACAGCAGTGCAATCCACTGTATTCACAGTCAAAAAGGACCAAAATCCTCCTTTGTTCCCAAGGGTACAAATGGAAAGTTTGTAAAATAATGAATATGTTTAGGTAACACTTATGTTAAAATCCAGGGGTATGTTAAATGGACCATGGTCTGGGGACAAACCCATAAAGATAAGAGCTAAAAAAAAAATCACATTCTTAAAACAGTTGTGGGGTGGGGGGGGAATGTTTCCTTCGGCATTAGCTTTATTATCTATATTCAGCATAAGCCAAGGAGTTGTTTGCAGTTTGCAAAGTTGTTTGTTGTTTGCACCATGCTCAGAATCGTTCTGATCTCAACACAGAACAACAAAAAATGTTGAACACGTACTTTCTCTCTGAAGTCACAATAATTACACTGGTTATTGCATTTTCTTTACTCCTACGAACAGTACTTCTCTTAATATGTAATAGCCGAACTACAGCATTTCCAGAGGAAAAGAACTTCCAGATCTGTATAAGCCTGTGTATGGGAGGCTGAGAAGGGAACAAACCAAACCCAGTGAATATCATATCTTCAATAGTTTCAGTTACTGTGCAGAAAAGGGTCACGTACCTCTGAATAGAGTATCCCCATGCCTATTCTTCACTGCTTGAGTTCGTTCTTGTTCACCAGCCCAACAAGTTAACCTCACTTGAAATGCTCTTGAGCTTGTTTGAATCTGGTTAATATTTAACTTAAAAGTATCACTCTTTCTTAAGCTACATTTCCTTTAAGTGATTTCTACTTGGTAGCATGAAACAATTGTCTTCAGAAACCCAACCCAGAGAGACAAACGTGAGAACAGCAGCTTACAGAAGACTGACAGAACAAGTTACAACAGAAAAGCGTTTTCCTTTGTCATTTTTGCAATAACAGCCTCCAGTTGCCTAAAAAGGAAAGTAGCAAAACAGGTTGAGGAGGGGAGGAGGGAGAGACAGAGGAAGAAAATTTCACAAGTGAAGAAAGGGAGGGGGGGAAAGAAAAAAAAGCATGAAACCTAAAACTTAAAACAAGTAACTATGAATGGTAGCTAGTTTGCCACCCAAGCTACTTCTGACTAAAACATATCCCAAACCCTCTGCAAGAACATCTCAGATGCCTACCAGGAAAAGGGAAGCAATTAGATCCCACACCTTTAATGAGATTTCCCGGTATAATTAGCTTCAGTCTCTTATTAAGTAGGCCAGCCCCTTTCATCACCTTTTGCTCAGTCTTCTCGTCCTAGCCCAGCCCAAACAATGAATATGGTTCATGTTCAACCTGCTAATTTTATATGTTAATTGCAGTAGAGCTTCCTTGGGAAGAGAATTATTGTTGATGTCACCATCCCCTTTGACGGTTCATGGCTCTGAAGACAAGATGCCGATAGTATTTCTGTACTACACTCAGACAGTCTTTCCGAGAAAGGCATGCATATTTCAAGTGTCTGCAGACACCCCAAAATCTCTTTCCCTTTATAGTTTAAATTCACATTTCCTATATTTCAAGCATATTTTTAAACAAATTTTAAAACATATGCATGTAACTGTCCATCTTAAGTCCAAGCCCTCTACCTTACATTTAAGAACTTTCATTTCCATGCAATTTTCATATTTATTCTCCAGTGAGGTGGGAGGCCATATAAAATGACTCATACTGTCTCTATCCTTCTCTGGTTAAAGTAGTATAGCTCCATCGACTGTAGAGTTAGTTTGTTGGCAACAGTTCTAACCTTTTCAGTGGCTGTTTACCAGAAGAAAACTAGGTTTGTTTGTAACAGAAACGTACACTACACCTACCTGTGACAAACCTCACTAGGATCCTCCCAGTAGATTGATCTTTCAGCATGTGGTGAATATTCTGTTGGCCTAAAGACACGGAGGAGTGAGTAACACCTCAAAGGTGAAAAGGTATTCCTTGCCAGTGTTTCTTCACATCCAGATCCTAAGGAATGGACATCTTCCTACATCAAATGGCTAGGTTGTTAGAAATTATAAACTACAACTTTCAACTCGTTGAAAGAAACCTCAGATCATTCAGCTGTTCCATATAACAACTTAGTAGTTTACTTAATCCTCTCCTAACACCAATATACAAATGCATGATAACAAGGAAAAGTATTAAAAAAAAAAAAAAACAACACAAACAAAAAACCCCAAACTCCTCCACAAAGCACAGTGATAGCTTCAGGCATCACCTTTCCCAAGATAAATTACTACTTAATCCAGCATTACATCTCTGGCCCTCGAAAATCACTTAAGTGATTACTGCAGTCACAGCTTTAGCTGGAGAACAGATAATCAACCCAACCGTGATGAGACTCATGCAAATTTATGTAGTCACAGGTTCACTTCTTCTTCACATACTGCTTTAGTGTTCTTTACCATGCTTATAAGTGAGGATTTGAATCCGGAAAGTTTTAATCTTTGTTTGCTGAATAAGTCTTTTTTTCTCCAAAAGCTGCCAAGTCTCAGTGCATGGGCAAACTGTCACCTACTCAGTCTGTGTAGGAAACGTGATTCTTACTTCCTGAAAGAATTTAACAACACTTAAAAAGTTTCACGTGAGCCAGAAGTGTACCAAGAGTTTATTAGAAGGGCCTTCACCAGAGAAAGAATAAGGGCAACTCATTTTTTAAACTAAATATCAATTAACACTTCAGAACAGCACATTCAAAAAAAGTCATGGAAGATCATTTATCTTTTTAATTTCCAAGCACTATAGTTTATATTGCTCCAAATGGCATGACACTACTCTCAGGAAAGAAATCTGTGGCCTGCTGGAGTTGTGTGTGCAGGACAGTCCTCAGAAACACGTATTCCCAAGAAATGCCATCCTGGAATGGCCAGTGTCTGGACAAGAGAAACACCCACCCCTTACACTTCCCCTCAGAAGACTATTAGGTACCCGGACAACATCCTTGTAGCACTGCAAGGGTCCCTTGCACCTCTGCTTCAGGACAGGATTAACTCAACAGCCTCACTGAGCACAGAGAAACCCCTCCATGGCACGGACTGGATCCTGCATTTTATAACACTTTAAGTCGAAGTCAGTGAACCACTGGTGTCACATGAAAAATGCAGGGCTTCCTAGCCCTCCCCTTGCCTCCCGATGCTCATATGGTCACTCCTGGATTACTTCTGTTACAGCCCATCCTGTGGCCAAGCTCCAGCAGCTCGGCTGCCCTCCTTAACGTGCCCAGTGCACTATTGATCTGTTCCATCTCCATCCCAGTTGTCAAGTGCCATGCCTTCAACCCAAAAGGACTGTCAGAAATTACCATAAGCAAAAAGGCAGAAAGCAAATGGAGAAGGTGAAAAGGAAATTATGTTGCCTGGACATTCAGTAACCGAAGAGCCTTAGGCTCCATCATAAGCTCTTTCTGCTTAAGCATGTCATAGAATCATGGAATCATAGAATTGTTTAGGTTGGAAAAGACCTTTAAGATCATTGAGTCCAGCTGTAAACCTAACATTGCCAAGTCCACCACTAAACCATGTCCCTAAGCGCCACACCTACATGTCTTTTAAATACCTGCAGGGATGTCCTTTGGGTGCATTGAGCAACATGGCTAACATCTCTCACATGCTCGCACACTCTCTTTCTTGAGGAGAAAGATGAGTTTTGGTTTGGAATGTATTTACTACACACTTGGTTCTAAACATGTGCTGGAGACATCAAGGGCAGAAAAATACACTTTGTGCTGAGAACTAAAAGTTATGAAACTGATATGAGGACTGGGAGGCTGGTTTCAGGAAATCCATTTCTTCAGGCTCGGGATAGTTTTGAGAAAGTTCTGTCTCTGGGCTGAAGCTGTTGATTGGCTATACCTGCAGGGTACAGTGCATTTGATAATCCTCCCAACACCAGCAAGTACTAGAAAATAGGACACAGACACGTTCCCATTTCACAATGTATCCTAAGGAGAGAATACAGGAGGCAGGGCTGCTGAATTTCTATCTTTCCCTTTTGCATCGCTCTTAGGATTCATCATTCATACAGTCTGATCCTGGCCTGCCGAAGATCCTGTTCCCCATAAAGAGTTCACAGGCAATACTGCACAATGTGGAACACAACAGTCCTGTAAAAGTGCGTGGGGCTGTACATCTACACAAACCTGCTGACACGTGCATGCATTTTCACAATCAGTGTTATCCTATGTGGTAACTCTTCATTTAAAATTAGCCAAGTAGCATAGTGACTGGGCGATGACTCAGCACACAGAAGCATTTGATAAACAGGTAGCTCCATTCCTATACATGCCTGCTGAACAAGTAATCAACTGGCAAAAGCAGGGAGAAAATTTATAAGAACCACAAAGATACTTGGGAAGAGGAATAGGGTTCAAAGACAAAAAGAAGAGGACATACAGACCATTTCCTTAAATGAACACTACTTTTGTATTTTGCAGGGTTTCAGAGGAGAAAGGAACACACGTATTCCCCTTTGTCCTCTCCCTCTAAGCCTGTGGATCATCAGGGATGTTTAGATGCGCAGGATAACCAGGGGGTACCTGAGAGAGAGTTGGCTGATACTGGGGGTTAAGACATACTTGGGCATCTCATGCTATGTCCAGCTGGAGGCCAGACCACCTGGGCATCAAAATTTTGCTACAGCATTTTCAATACAGAATACTTACTATCTCAGCTGGTATGGTTCTCTAAGTAAGGGCAGCACAGCAACATAGCAACTTCCTCGGAAGTTTCTGTATACCTTTTAGGTTTTGTGTTTTCTATGCTCTTTTTATATGCGTTACTTTCATTGTCTCCTTTCCCTATTCAGGTGGGTTTACCTATCTTTTGCTCTTCACTCGATTCCTACTAACAATATCAGAAACAATATCATACATCCCATATGCGGGCATGAGGTAAAACTAAGTAAAATCTTGCAGATCATTCCAGGCTGACAATTCTATAAAACAAAAAACTGTAGTATGGTGTTAGCTGGGAATACAGCAGAGAAAGGTCTTCTGTATCTCTCACTAAGCAGGGATATCCGACTTGCCAAGCTGTAATGTTTTTCATTGAGAAATCACTTTTTTGGTCTTTCCACAAACAGCACGCTACTTTATAAAGCAGAATTGTTTCTGTGGTTAATCTCAGGTTCTGTTTACTAACAAAGACTTACTTCACTCTGTTTGCCCACACAAGACAGCAGGTGATTAGCACCCACATTCCAGAGAATTTGCTGCACCAGGCCAACTTCAGTGAGGATTGAGCCCTTGGGCTGACTACAACTAATTCAGTGGTTAGGCAGAGGTCTCTAAAGATACTATGTTTTCATGGAGTGCATGGAAATYGCTTGGAAGAAGCAAGAAATCTTGTTAGCATCCTCTCTGAGACAAAGTTTACATGATGTTTTCAAACTTAATTCAATACTTGAGAATCCCTACAGGAGCAGGCTAATTCAGAGCAAACCAGTCATTGCGTGTTGTGGTGTTCACTGAACAACAGATTTAGGAACGTGTGCATCATGCTAAGTACACACCTTTCAAATCACTTGTATTTTTATTCTAGGATTATCTAAAAAAGAATTGTCCCTGAGCAATCTGCAAACAGCAGTTCAGAAAACAAGTGACAGGTGTGGAACCAGTGACCACGCCAGCTTCTGTACAAACCACAGCAGCAGAGACCGCGTTCTTAGGTAGAAAGTGCTGAGAAAAACTGGGTTCTTCCTCCTCTTCATCCCAAAATAATGTGGTCATAGCACCCCCYGAGACAGGCAGCAGTACAGATCAAGATCTGTCACAGCCTCAGGGGACAAGAATCCCCCAGGTCCCTGCTAAATATCTAAATAATAGAGGTAAAGAGGTTAGACGCCTCTTTACCTCTCCTGCTCCATGGTGCAGTTTGGTCTTTCAGAATGTCATGCAACAGTGCTGTTTATCATAAAATAACTCCACCCCTTAAATACTGCCAAAGCAGTGCTTAAACATGCTCTCCTATATGTGCAGACATCACACAGCACTCTACTGCTGCTCATAAGTGAATTTTTACTTCCTTTTATTGGCAAAGGTTTCTGCCAGTGAAGCAGTCTGCCAGTGGAGACAGACTAGGAACTGCAGCAGAGGCCACGAGCAAAGCAGACAAAGCAGAAGTAAGTTGCTTGTACATATGTTTTCATGGTCTCTCTCTCTATTGCCTGTCTTCATAAAGATGTGCAGTCTTGCTTTTGTGTAGYTGCTTGTCAGACTAGACAGCCTGCATCCTTTCTGATCTGCAAGGCTGTTGTTATGCATCAAAGTGCATGTTTGCTGAAGTTGAGGAGAGGAAAAAGTCTTTGACCTGCGCAAATGGGAAAAAGCAGTAACAGACGGTTTCATTTTGTTCTACTTGTGTTGTTTTTTTTTTCTAAGGATGTCACTGTGGATGCATGAAAATCTTGGTATTGAAAGCATGTGCATAAATTGGACATTTTGCTTCCACAGTTTCAAAAGCATTTAAGCTTTCCTTGTAAATTAACCAGGAGATTCTGGTACCTGCTAGCCACATTAACTGCCCTGGTGCCTTTCTGTCTCATTTACAGTGTATGTGAAAAAAATATTATGACTCTCTCAAGAGTACACTGATCAATTTCTAGAAGGTTTAAAGCTTATTTTCATTAAATATCAGAAGTCTCCAGAAATGGCCTTTTGAATGCATCTTTCAAGTTGTCTCTTCCTCTACTTTTTTTTTTTTTAATTAAATATTTCTGTTAATTCCAGTTTGCCATGGTCAATGCTGCTCTTTGGTGTTGTTTCATTAGATAAAAAGAACAGATGGCTGTTCAAGGCTCCTACCGTCAAGACTTTGAGACTGAAATTAATGAGACAATGTGTGCCAAGCCTTGGAGTCAATTGGCACGCTCCCTCTGATTTACAAAGCATTCACCTGGAAGTGCCTTAAAACATGCCAGCTAAGCCAGGTGACAATATAGTACATAGAAAAAAGTATACCCTAAAAAGGGCAACAATTTAGCTACCCCATTGCCTCACCTGTTAGTACAAAACCAAACTGGACTTAAGCTGAACTTTTCAGTTTCGTTCCCAAACGATGTTCCATGTGCAGAAATAGAGGAACATGTTTTACTTCTGTTTGAACTGAGTAAAACAGCAGAAAGCAGTGGAGTATAGTATACTATAAAACTGTGCTTCCAGAGCACACAGGTGGGAGGATTTCTGTTCTATTGACAGAAGAATGGAAGTATTCTCTACAAAGTGGATGGACTAGAGTGAGTTTGGATGCCAATATTAAAATCAAGGGTGTATCCCAGTTTTGGTTTAATCCAAATGTTCTAGTGACTCAAGGGGTATGATAGATTTAATAAAAAATGAAAAGAATTGAGAACTCCCTCCCTCATGAAGAAGTTCAAAGAGAACAAATCTCTTGGTTATCCTTTCCAGGCTCTCCAAATCTTAAAAATCTTCCCCACGGTATGTCAGAAAATATACTCTGTTTTTATGAATTGTCTGTTTCCTCTATGCTGATTACAAAGGTGGCTCTAGGCAAAAAGCAGGGCACTAACTAGATAGAATGCACCCWACAATTTCTATTCAGAAAAGCTTCCCTAGGACCATCAGTCAACCCCAAAACCCCATCAAAATGCAGTCCTTCCTCCAGGTGGCCAAGACAGATTTACAATAGGAGGGACCATACGTAAGAGAGAAAGGAACGAACTCATGGCACAAACTGGCCCCGATATCATATAAACACATTCCCCCAGGTTTGTTCCACATCTTCCTGGAGCCCTTGACTCACTCCTGGCCCCCGCGACATGGCGTGAGCTGTGGACAGTCCCTCCTCACACAGGACTTATTCTGGCAGCCCCTTGGGGAACAGGCCTTGGGCAACCTTCAGGAGAGTCCCCACTTGGAT
>JAYKAV010000166.1:30553-155019 GCA_035582835.1 Phoebastria nigripes | reverse complement strand
TCCCTCTACCCGCTTCCCCAACTCAAGCAAGAATGCAGACAAAGCGTGCAACCTCGTCTTTCAATGGGTTCTGCTTGGTGCAATGAACAAAACTGACATTCAGTAACTCACACTGTGATAGCCAAATTGTCTGCTAGCTTTTTGTGTTTCTCCCTTGTAGCTTTGATGAAATGGGTAAATACGATATTCCAGCAGAGCTGTACTTCATCATGAATAAAACTGGACAGAAGTATGTATATTATGTTGGTCACTCAGAGGCTTCAACTGCAGGTAATATTAGGACCGCCTGGGTACGAAACAGTTAATGTCACTACCTGATTGGAATATGTCTCTCTCTGTTAATTACCTTTCTTTCTCATAAGAAGTTATTAAAGGAAGACGTACTTTCTAAACTGACACTTGCAAAGTATGGGAAACTTTTCTAAGAACTGTTCTATCTGAAACAAGCGAATAATAGACCATCCGAAACCACTTTTAACTTATGTAAGTAAGGATTACTGATATATAAAAGCTATTATTTACCAGGTACCCTGTACTATAGTTTGCTAAGTATCCATTCTTATTACATTTTAAGCATTTATTGTTGTTTTTTCACAGTCTTCCAGCAATTTGATGTTTTTCTTAAAGTTTCAGTAACAATGAGCTTTTATTAATCTCCGTTTTTCAGATATGTCAAATCCTGATGGTTTAGATGTAAATACAGTCCATAAAACAGTTCAAACAACAGAATAAAAAAAAAAAAAATTACTAAGTCTTGTAACTTAATGCCAGACTTACTTTGCTATTTACATACTTACTATGCTATTTAAAGCATAGTTCATGTATGACTATAACTCACCACATTACCGTTTAAAAACAAATTACCAGACACTGGAAATTAGAAAAAAAAGATCAATGCTAAAAACTTATTTGCTATTAGCACCTGCATATCAGCATCAACTCAGTTACGGTCTTTGAATGTTGTTAGTATGTATGATTTACATACAAGATCCATGAGTATATACTGGGTTTTATGCCATGGTGTGCCATTGCCCTTTTACAAAAATAAACTTGGAAACAGAGCAGAAGATGGGGGGAAGTGGCATGTGGCCACATTCTTAGACAATTATTTTCCTTTCTTCTCTTAAATGCATTCTAAGGGTCTTTTGGCAGAACAAATCATTCAGGCCAAGACATCACCTTGTTTGGCTTTAGATACCTCTGTTTTAGGCAACCAGTTAAAGTTCTCACCAAATCCATCAGTGGAGAAATTTGGACATGTTCAGAAAACAGGATGGGATGCACCCTTTTTGGTTTTCCTTCCTTCCTTCCTTCCTTCCCCAGATGCTTCCTTTATGTGTGCATTCACTCTCACCTGAGTTTGCACTTAGTTACAAGTAAAAAATTCTGCTCTTATCCTACCAACCTTCAGATAATTATTGTATTACTGCATGCCAGCATAAACGTATACAGTCTTTTAGAGACTGCAAGGTGAAAAACTCATTATTTTATTACAGTTTGGGGAACTTCAGAGGGATCTGTACTAAGAAAATCTGATTAATGCATCTTCTCCAATAAAAATGGCCTTAATGCAAAATTACCAGTTCTTAGAAAATCAATATCTGGACATGCTCTAATGAACCTGATCTTTAGAATGAACTCTGTCTCCCAAATAAAAGTTTCAAGAAAAAAACATTTTCTTTAGGTCTGCTGCACAAACAGTGGGCTGCTAATCTAGTCCACTTCTTCTTTGCTGCCTACTGCTTTTTTATTTATTTGGTCTGTAGAGACGTCTTCACTAACTGGACTTGTGTCTTCTGTGTTTGCAGGCTTCATAGCATTTTCTACTTATCCTGAGTTGGCTCAAAGGGTTAAAGTGTTCTTTGCTTTGGGACCAGTAGCCACAATCACACATGCTACCAGTCCTCTGGTAACATTTACACGTCTTCCCCAATCACTGATCAGAGTACGTCATTCCTCTTTCTAAAAGATGTAATTGTCTGCTTTGTCTCTACTGGATTCTCTCAACCTGAACTGATTTTAAGGGGGTGATGAGTTAAGAATTAATTCAGTGTATCAGACTGCTGACAGTGCTGGTAGACTTCAGACTTTCCACAGAGCTAAGCTGCAAGACTTGACACGGTATCTCTTTTGGAACTTCTTTAGCATAACAGGTATACTTTCACCATTATTTGTTTAAATCAAATATTTTTGAAGGAAGCTCACAAATACCAGAATAAGAGGAGTCTAACACAGTCTACTAAATCTAGCCTTAAGCACTAGTAGAAAACTACAAATAAGATATTGCACATCTTAATTTTATTAGACATGCAGTTCATTTATGCTTGTGAAATATTTACTTGTAAAATGATAAAGGAAACTTAAAGGGAAATACCTGTTTCACACCAGAATTTGCCAATTTAATAGAATTTGCTGGGAATGGTGGAAATCCTGCATGCTATACTTTATGTCAAACTGCAGGAGCACATGCTCTTTCTGCCCAAGCTGTACCCATTATGTAACTACAGAGCATCCAGCTCTATACCCTTCTCATTTGTCTGCTCCCTCTTTACTTAGTAGCAATACTCAGTACAGTTTGTGCACCTGTCTGGAAGAAATATTAGGGCAAAAAGGGACTTCCTATACTCTGCAGTCATGAGTGCAACCACCTGCCCTTTCTCACTGAGGTCAGTGCTCTAAAACCATCTGGATGGATAGTGACCTCCAGGACTCATGCCTAACAATAAGAAGCAGGAAGAACATGTGGTGTGCTCTTGGGAAGAATGCACTTTAAAGGATACTGTGACGGCAAGCAGTTTCAGCAATCTTAGTTAAGAGGCAAGGCTATTAGAGAAAAGTGACTGACAGTTTTCTGCATGAAATAATCCTGCAACAAGGAAAAAAAAAAAGTTTTGCACTTTTCCTCCCCTCAGTTACTACTTGGCTGCAAAGGAGTTCTTCACCAGAATGAACTGCTGAAAGGGCCTCTAACATGGATCTGCAGATCTCTGGGAAAAGTTTGTGGCAGTATCTTCTGCTATCTAGCTGGGGACAGGATACAAAGTCTGAACATGGTAAGCATGTCCAAGAACAACTTAATACAAGTAAAGCTAAAGTAATTTTGAAGGAAAACAATTTTTCTGCCTTATGTCTACATACAGTTGCAGGGACATAGAGAAATGTGTTGGGGTTTTCAAGTAATGCCGACTAGGACCTCAGCTAATGAGGAGATGTGCCACCTGACACATTCAAATCACACACGGAAGAAAGGCTGAATTCAGAATGGTCCCATCTTGCAATGATGTCCCTCAGTGTCCCCTCTTCTGGGGCTAAGCCAAAGAAAAGTTCAACAGATAACAAAGCTTTTTAAAATGGACAAATGGGTGGAGGAAGATATTTTTTCTTTTGCACAATTCGTATTTTCCTTCCTAAACAGGAAGATATCCAGACCATCTGAACATAGGAGATTGTTTCTTTTTGGTCACTACACATCAAAGCATTTCCAGCCAAAACTCAAAGCTGTTTCTTCACACTTTTCTCAACACCAAGATCTCATTCCTTTACTCTGGCTGCTACCTTTTTTTCTTGCAGAACTTCCACATGTCTGTTCTCCAGCGGCCTTTGATCTCTCAGACTATTTAACAAGCATTCCCATAAAAAGCTCCCACACATGTAGCCTCATTATGCTCGAGCAGACAGTTTATTAACAATCCTCCTCTACCTATTAAGCACAGCKCTATTTAAAAGCATCATACAAACTGTAGAAACTGGGAAAAACAAAGGCCATACACACTCCCCAAATGATGTTTTCCGTATGACCAAGCACTAATGTGGGAAAGACTCTCCCAAAGGGATAAAATTCTACATACTCATTCGTACTGTAAGCTCACATATTTCTGAGTATCTCCTCAACTTTCTTTTTGACATTGGAAGAATATCCTATTAAAATGGGGTTTTAACACAGTGGCAGTATGTTGCTCAGGTCCTTCACAGCTTTATTCTGTCACAACACTGGATCACTGCCTTTGTAACACTTCTGCTTTCTCTCCAGAGTCGAATAGATACATACGTAGGACATTMCCCTGCTGGAWCATCAGTACAGAACATTATTCATTGGCACCAGGTATAACTGCGCGTTGACGTATAAACAGACCCTTACTACTGCTTTTTATGCAACCGACAGCCTCCAGGGAAGTCCAGAGGTGGTGGATCTGGGAAACTGCCCAGCACATCTTCTCACATGCTGCCGTGAGCACCTGCCGCAGAGGGAGCACTGTTTCTCATGGCTCACCAGACCATTACCTGAATTGCCCCTKTGGTATCAGGCACTGAGATTTCCCCAGGGCACATCAGGCCTCTCTGCATGCTGGGCTCTAATGGCTTCCAGCCTTCATCTTCATTTATGAAGACATTTGCCTTGAGAGCTGCAGAAGTGAACGCAAGCACGGTCTGGGTACTTGGCAGGCAGTAGGAGAATACTGGAAACTTGAGCGGCCAGGGGATGAGCCAGACAAAGAAGCAATGCAGGTTAAAGCTTTTCTCCCAGAGGGTTAACTGCAGCCTGGATCACTTCCCAAAGCCAGTTAACCACACAAACGCTTCTGCTGGCACAACGGCAAAGYGCGGAACTGCCTCTTCTGCTGGCATCTTACGCCACTCTCAGACCTAAGCTTGTTCTGCCTGTGCTCCAAATGAGAGCAGGGCAAGAGAGCGTCGGCTCGGAAACACATCACCACRTGTGCACAGAATTGTGGCCACTTCTGCCAACACTTAAATATATGCATGCTYCTGCACACACCCCTGACTAAAATTCCCAGGATCCAGACCACCAGCACCCAGAGCCAGAAAACAGAGACAAGCTAGCAGATTTCTAGCATATCCTCAGTCACTTAAAGGTTTGGATAAAAAAAATGCACACACGTTTTCAGTAAGACAGATCCACCTTTTATTATTTTTTTTTCCTTTTAGACAAAGCACATTCAAGAAGACAACCGTTTAGTGTTAAGCTAATCACAGCCTGCTCCCAGTAGCCAAACTCTTGTAAGAAGTACAGAGCCTCTGGGAATGTCGCCACTACTGTGAGCAGACCAGGCAAAACTGACRCACAAAAGTCAAGGTTTGTGAGGAGGTATTATATGTTACACTAGATTAGTAATAGCCCTGACACACCTCTGCGTCACAAACAGGGACCCCAACTTTAGTTAACTAAGGCAGTCAAGCAAAATTTTAATGACAAAACGTACCAAGGGTGGCGGCTGAGGATCAGGAGAGAAAGTTAGCAAGGGGAAAGGCAATGAAGCCACTCACCCTATGATCCATCCTCAGAACCCCTGGAAGCCTGCAACCAGAGGAAGGGGTGGGAGTAACTCACAGTCCACTGCCTGAGCCTTGCCTTCAATCACAGCCAAGAAAACGCCTCCTGCACTCTGCTCTGTCTCTTAACACTTTCATTTTATCTGTCCTTGTTACAACATCAATAGCTAACACGTGCAGACCAATTTCAAGCTTATGACTACGGCTCTAAGGAAAACATGAAGAAATACAACCAGGTAAGGCAATACRGTTTCCCTGAGAACTCATCCTTGGGTCCTGGCAAAACTAAGAACAGAAAAATTGAGATTTTAGCACCTTGAGTACTACAGAAAGAGGGAGAGAGTGGTCTGAGATCACGTTTCACCTGAATCTAATACTCATACATGTAAAAGTCTATTCACAGACAAGGCGTAGACAGTTCCTTGCAGACAGCTGACAGAAGTTCGTTTTGCCTCCCCTACTGATGCAGGGATGTGTCCAACGACATGTCAATTTACCTGCCATTCCCAAAAGGCTAAGAGCCACAGCCAAGTCCTAGGACTGGATGAGTATGGAGCTCTTCACCAAAAATCCTCAAGGTCTGCCTTTCAGTTAAACACTAGACTGGCAAAAAACCAACCAAACAAACAAAAAAAAAAGTGGAAATGCATACCTTGGTTTTGGGAAGCTACTTACCGCAAAAATAAAACAGAAGGGATAATTCAGTACAGCACAGTGGAGATTACTGCTGTGGTGAATTAACGTATCCTGTATGGAAAAAAGGAAACAGACAAAACTTGGTCACTAGGAGCTTTGGTTACTGCTTTGTCTACACTCAGAAATGCTGCACTCCTCCTGCAACACTGATAACTTGCCTGACAATTTTCTGAGATTTGATCAGATCAGTTGACTTGTAGTGAGCTTTTCTGAGTCAGGGCAGGTTATTTTATGGGTGGCACATTATTTTACAGGTGGAGAAAGACTCCAAAGACTTCTCAGACACCTTCCATCCACACATATGGTCTTTAAATACTGAAGTTTAAATTTTGGAATGGGCAATCTTCTATTCTCAATACTTTGGCTGGTTAGGAAACTGCCCAAAAAAGCAGTCAATGAGAAAAATAACAGAACCACCCTTAGATAATAGGSGTCAATTTAAAAGCATCTTGTGCATGGTCCCTTACCACCCCCTAGACAAATAACCATCCTGCATTAAGTCATTTGGCTCAGGTCTCAGAAGATCCCATTCTACTCTTCTGTGTTTCTTTGATTTCCTCTGTGATGATAGGCAAGGCAAGCATGCTCACGGGCTATTACTCCATCAGTAGCAACACTGTGACCTAGACAGAGTGTCAAGTGAAGTCTGGAACAATACAACTAAAAGTCTTTCACTCCATGCCCCATAAAATCATGAAGAGGACCCTACAAAAGCCAAAAACGGGATACACATAAACAACTCCATAGTCCTTGCCTGATAAACACAGACACTGCTCTTTCCATATCCCCACCTCCAAAGGGAACAAGCAGGTGTCAAACTGCAGGACAACTCATAGCCATGCATTACAGAAAGACACAGGAATAGGATGGATCGTTCCCTTTCATGGTCAACAGGCAATGGGGTCAGGGCAAGAAACACTAAGAGGGTGGCCTTCATCCTCACTGTTTTACTGTAGTGAGTGCAGAAGGGAGAGAGAGGTGCTTGCACAGAATCCTTTCTCTAAACACAACTTCTGATAAAACAGCATTCACTCAGGTCTCCTCCCTTTCTTACAGCCTACTCCTCCTGCATACAAGATAGAGAAGATAAGCACACCAATTGCTGTTTGGAGCGGTGGACGTGACAAATTTGCAGATCCAAAAGACATGGCAAAGCTACTTCCTCGGATTACTAATCTCATTTACCATGAGCATTTTCCTGCTTGGGGACATCTTGACTTCATCTGGGGCCTTGATGCAACTGAGAAAATGTATTGGAAAATCATTGAAATAATAACAAAACACCCTTAGAGCTTCACACAGGGAATTCATTCATCCAGTAAAAATCCCAAAGATTTCTATTTAGCAGTAGAATACAGGTATAGGGATTGGCATAGGGGTTTACAAACCACTGTCGATTGGTTTGCGATTTTTTTTACCTTGTTTTCCATGGTGTTACATTATTTTGGTGACTGCAGTCTCTCTGAGGAAGTTGACATACATGGGGATGACCACTGAAAATACAAACATATTAGAAGGAACACTTCAGGGATCACTTATTTCGGAAGATTTTAGCTTCTGTAGGACTGATTTTGCTACAACTAAGATTTCATTTTCTCTTCCCTTGTAGATCAATACCACATATTCCACCTGAGACAGAGGTGTTATCCCATGAAAACCCAAAAATGGGAGAAACTAATTTCTCTGTTGAAGTATTACTGATCTTTATTTAAATTAAATAATCTATCTCTTGATAGACTGTTTCTCCTGTTTTCCTCTCCTYGCATTACCAACAGCAGCAAGCCAGACGCAAAAGACCTTCAGTTGTAAGACTACCCTGGCATCTGAGCAGACAGTAGTTGGCTTTAAAGGCCCAAATGCCAAGGAATCCAACATCAGAAAACCTATGTCAGAGAGAAATCATTTGATTGTTGGACAGATGCAGATACTCGCTTACCCTCACACTAACTAATGGTTTATTAACCCCCTTACTACAAAGACTACAACTGTCTTCATGATCATAACCTGGCAGCTGAGGATTGAGGAGATGCAGACACAGCAGCAGCCTGCATACAAAGGACGACAGCATCCATCTCAAGAAATATTCCTGGCACTGTCAGTAAAGAAGTTGTTTCAAGTTCTAGCTTCTCAGTTCACCATGTTAGTGTGTCCCACTTACTCACCTACAAGATTATTCCAGGAGGTGAAAGATCACATCGAAGGGTTCATCATTGCAGGCCAAGACAGGGTAGCTCAGGCACTGTGGGTGTTTCTGGGTTAAGCCCAGATTTCTCAATCAAGACTTGTGGCAAATGAAGCCCATTTGATGATAATCTGGGAGATAGACATCAACATATAAGCAAGACATGTTTGTCTCATGCAATATAGAAAACACATGCTGAGTACATGACACACCTTCAGTGGTTGGACTTGATGATTTAAAGGTTTTTTCCAACCTGAACAATTCTATGGTTCTATGATTCTCTAGCAGCCTGTGGTACCACTGGGAACTGAGCTCACAACTTCTGGAGAGGTTTGCAGTCCAAGACACAGAGATTGTGAAGTGGCTACTCTCACTTACACCACATTATTTACAAACCCCAGTGTCCTGACTGCCCCAGAGAACTCAGAACAGACCTAGCCCACCTCCACAACGTAGCAGGGCAGACCTGCCACAGGCACATCAAACATTACACCCAATACAAACACAAGCTCTAGGTCTGAAGGGAGGGGGAGCAGGACCAAGGATTCCAGCTTAGGTAAAGAGGAAGCAAGCACCTCTTTGAACTGTCTGGCAGCAAAGCCCTTCACCTCTGCTCTCACTCACACTTCTGCAGCACYACCTAACATTTAGACAAGATGCACACTATGAACCTGACAGCATGACGTTGCACAAAACATATGATGGAAGGCAGGGAAAACAAAGAATTGCAACACCAAACTCCTCCTACCTTCACCAGCAGTGTCTTTTCTCTGCCGCGGCACCAGGGCTAACCATGAACTAACTCAGATTCTCCATGAACCAGAGCACATGGCTCTGCCCAACTGAAGGACACAAATGGCAGGCACTGGGGACTGCCCTTTCTGGGAGATGAATGAAGGGGGACCTAGCAGTTCGTCAAAACCTGGTTGTGTGGACACAGGTCTGAGATTAAGCTCACTCAGCTTGGAAGCAGCCACCAAGGGGCACTCCAGGACATCAAGTTCAAACTTCTCTAGAGAGCCTTCCTGTGCCGTACAAGAAGAACCAGCCACAGACACACCCTGCAAGAGGTTACAGAGAAGCATTCAGGTCAGTGACCAACACTGCTTGGGAAAGAACGCAATGTGCAGTGTCTTCCACACTGAACACCTAAATCAGCCTAAGGTTCAACCTAACATCACCTCTGACCTAACTGAGTTTTACAAAGGATTGCCAAATTCTCTAATGGAAGACAACAATTTCCAAATGCTTATCAGATAGGATGAGCATGTTATCTTCTTATTGCCATCTATCAGGAATGCAGTCCTGAAATGGCCAGTGTCTGGACAAGAGGAACACCCACCCCTTACACTTACCCTCGGAAGACTGTTAGCTACCCGGACAACATCCTTGTAGCACTGTAAGGGTCCCCTTGCACCTCTGCTTCAGGTTGGGATTGAGTCAACAGCCCCACTGAGCACAAAGAAACCCCTCCATGGCAAGGACCGGAGCCTGTTTTTTATAACACTTTCAGCCAAACCACTGGTGTCACATGAAGAATGCAAGCAAACAAGGGGAGTGCTCATACAAACAGGATTCTCATTGCTTGGCCAAATCAGCCCTTCCTGTTCTTAAAGCCAGGACTGAGACCTGTTGCCTCATAGCCCAGCCATCAGCACCACGAGTGGTACTTCAAGGCTGGGATGCCAGGCAGGCAGAACAGCCATGCACACAATGAAAGGAAGGAAAGGAAATGCCCTTACCATGCCTGGGGAGGGGCAGGATGAGCCAAATACAAGTATCTTAGACCATATCTAGACTTCAGTGTCCAGGTTTGGGCCCCAGGAAAGACATCGATATACATCAATATCATCTGCTGAGCGAGTTCAGCAGAAGGCCACCATGAAGGTCATCCAAACTTATTATGGAGCGACTGCTGTGTTGGCTGGACATTCCTAGCAGAGATCTGGGCCAGCCCTCAGCACTGCACTGTACAGCCTCCTCAGAAACCCGGGCTGACAGCYTCTCTTCCTCCTGCAACCCCCTACCTCCTCTGCCTTAGGGGAGAAAGTCCCCTCCTCTCCAGCGATCCCTCTTCCCAGGTACCACAGTCCCATTCTGACCACTGCACCTTCATTTAAACCTTCCTCCTTTTCCTCCTTACCCATAGACACCTTCCTCAGCAACAGTGCTGTGTTTCCCCTCAGTTAGCCGTGTCCCCGGTGCAGATTAACCCAGGTGGGGCGTGCGTGCCCACCAGTACCCAAGCAGGTATGGAGTTACTTAAGCGATGGCTGGACTGACACCAGGAACGTGGGAAACGTGGAGGGACACACGCCAGGTGAGCACGGGCCACGCTGTGGAAACCCGCCTTGGGGCCCCTCTGCCCTCGCCCGCCTCCACTCACGCAAGGGACCTCCCGCGCTCGCCGCCGCTTCCCCTCGCCCTCCCGCTGGCCTGCAACGGCGGCCCCGTGCGCCGCGCAGGCTCCTCCCTTCGCCCCGCACCGCAACCTGGGCCGGCTGCGGCGGCGCAAGGCGCTCGGCTCGGCTCGGCTCGGCGGCGCCGCCGCCGGCACCTGCCGCCCCGCCCCGCCCCGCCCCGCCCGCCGCTCCTGCGCAGGGCGCCCAGGGCACCGGAGTCCCGGCGGGGCGAGGCCGGGCGGCGGAGGCCCAGGCCGCCCCGCCGCTCCTGCCTCCCCCCCCCCCGCGGCGGGGCGGGCGCCCCTCGCCTTGTCTCTAGCACCGGCCGCCGGGGCCGCTCACACGGATGCGAGACCCGGTAAGCAGCCGTCGCCTTCCCCGGTCTGGGCAGCGCGGGGCAGAGAGCTGGCGGGGCGCTGCCTCCCCGCCTCCATGCCGCTGCTTTGCGCCAATGGTCCCTGCGGGCAGAGGGAGAAAGAGGTGGCGCCGTGCCGGGCCGTGCGCTGCCCCTTCCGGGGCCGGGGAGCGGTGGGAGTCGTGACGGGTACGAGCTCCATCAGCTCCGCTGCCCCGGCGAATGTCCCCGGTGCGCGATCGGCCCGGCCCCGCCCCGCCCCGGGTGTCAGGTGCCGCGATCCCAGGAGGCCTGTCGGAAATCGCCCTCCTCCGGGCAGGGCGGAACTTGAACAGCCCCAGGCGGGGTGCGCGTTGGGGCAAGGAGGAGCGAGGGAGCAGCTCTCGGTGCGTGGGTGCAGCGTGGGCATCATGGTGTCACTGGCAACTTCTGGGTGTGCGGGGCGGCGGGGGAGCAGCGAGCCTGGGCTGGGTAAAACTGCTGATTTCACTGCGTCTACAAAAACAGGCGATTATAGTGTGGTGGGGAGCAGAGTTCAGAACGCTACCGTGCTTCAGAGAGAAATCAAACTTATAGCAGTACTCTATTTTAAAACAATTTCTATATACATGTGAAAGATGATCACCGGAACAGAAAGTGAAAGAATGTAAAAAAAAGAAGAAATTGTGTTCGCTGGGCATCTATAACTCTCTCATAAGCTGTTTCTGCTCACGTACCTCGCTTTGTACCTACCTCATTCTGACCTCTGTAGGGTCTAAGGTGTCCCTCCGAAGTGCACCAAGGAACGTAGTTCATTTCTCTCACACATGGATGCACTCTCCTGTTTCAGAAGGGTGGCAAAAAGTCTCTTCTGGGGGAATTCCTCTTGGTTTGGAATTCTTTTTATTTAATATGTACATTGTTCTGAATGCTTGTCTGAGAAGTCATGGGCAGGAAAAAACCCACCTTTTACTGAGAAGGGCAAGTGGTGAGATTGTGAGGTCTTGGATGGACTGTAGTTCCCAGGGAGTTCATTCCTCAGGTGAAGACCTGCTTTGAGAAAGTTCTGTCTTCACAGAATTGGATTTTCTCCTCATTGCAGGCTAAAGTGGTTGACTGTCCAAAGCTGTAGTTAGCGTATAGTTGATAAATTGCCTTAGCTCAAATAGGATACAGAAATAGGATACGGACTCAGAATTCATGAAATATTCCTAGCAGAATGGAGTCCTGGTTTGTTTTGTGGGTGTTGCTGAGGCAATATATTGTGTTACTCTGTAACAGCTTGATTTTCTGACCTGCTAAATGCATTTCTGCCTGGTATATTGCAYGTCTAGGTGCTAAAGGTATGAATAACTAAACCAAAGGCCAGTGTTGACAAGTCCAGAGTTTCATAGATCACAGGAGAGTGTAGGAAGCATTCCTTCCAAATCCTGTATAATTCTGTAGGTGCAAATTTCATAGTTACGTTTTTTGAATCATATTTTAAATGGCTGTAAGTGGAGGGGGGTTATTTTGTAGTATTATGTTTAAAAATAGGGTTCAGTGACTTGATCAATCCTGCAATCGTGTCTATTACTAATATTGCTATGGGGATACTGTGAAGGCATTTCTCATGTGGTTTTCTTCATGTGCATGAAGTATGCTCAAGGTCAGGCCTTAAGGCATTTCCTGGAAGTTAATCACCAGGCTGAGGAAGAGTGTAGCTCAAGGTGAGGGGTGTTGTGAAATCTTCAACTGCTGAGGGAGTGGCAAGGTGACTTATGCATGAAGACACTGAGCAAATGCTGTATAAAAATAAATATTTGGTCTCTGTTTGCTGGACTTGTATGCATAGTGGGTTTTTTTCTGTTCTTATCTGACTCCTGAGATTTTATTTCTGTATCAAAGGTTACATTTCCAGTTTGTGTTCTGAAACTTAGTTTGCTGCTATGTAATGAAGTCTTTGTCTATTTCATTTCAATAAATAGTTAGCATTTAGATTGACATGCCAGAAAACATATTTTCTGGTCATAGTTTCCATTATAAATAGAAGTATCAGTCCACAAAAGCAAATGATCTTGCTTGTACAGTTCCTGAATGATCCGTGTGTAGTGGCTTAGTACTGTTGTTGCATAGGCATCCCTTTTACAAAAATCCAGCATTTTCAATCTTACACGGACGATAATACCTCGTGGTAATGCTGTGAGTCAGGCACCTGCTCAGACACAACCCATTGCCTACCACTTCCTACTGGCAGCTCTAGATGACTCACAGTTCAGCACACAACATAATGGAATTGCGTTAGGGAAGCTGTGGGCTCACTACATAATCAACATAGAAAGTATCTTCCTCTTTTAGCATCTCTGAACCACTGTCAAAAGGCCTTCAGAGATGTCCAGCTCTCTCCATTGATATGGCAAGGAGCTTGGATAGGCTGCAAAGATCATTGGGCTCATCCTGAAGGGAAAAGCAAATAATTTGGAAAGAGGCTCAAAGGTAGTCTGTGCGTAGCTTCACTGGGATGAATATCCTGTTGGCCTGCAAGTGTATAAAATGCTAGCAACAAATCATTGTGCTCAGCTTTGATATTCTGGATAATTCAGCTGACTTTCAAGCAGCCCTGTGAGCTTGAACAGTCAGTGCTACTATAAAACATGTGCTTGCAGCTGTCAATCTTAGCGAACTTACAAAAGAGGAGTTAAATAGTGTAACTATCCAAGTAGAAAAAATGGTCTAAAGCACACTGAATTCTTCTTGTAGAGCCAGACATTCCTGGTTTTTTTCCTATCTGCTCATAGCATGAGACATCCTGAATCATCTAGGATAGGGCAGGAGGTCAGAGACTTCATTAGGAAATCAACTAACTGTATTAGCTTAATAGAAGCATCACACTGTAGAAACATGCCAGATTAACTAGTAGTTATTTGTACTGGTTGACCTACACATCATCCTGTAGGTAATATCACTACCAGTTTTTTACCTGCACTTTGCTTACTTAACCATTAGTGTACCAAATAGTCAGAATCCATTGAACTAATGCCCCAAATTATTTTTTCTAGATTTGAGGCCACAAGACAAGCTTCATTCTTTATAGGCAATTTAATAGACTTTAGATGAACTGTGAATTTGTATGTCAGAAATGTCAATTAAAATGAATTCTTTTTTTGCTACCTACATTATGAACCATAAGAAGTAAGACAGAATAGGAATTTGTCATCAGATAGAAATTGATTGTTGCAACCAGTTACTTACTCGATTAACAAATCTCCATATTAGAGGTTATGGAGTCTGAAAGTGTTATAAAATTATCTAGCAAGTATTGCCAGAAAAATCATTACCTTTTATAGGAAGAACAGGAAGGTTCTTAACCCTTCTATCCTAGTGGGACTTTGCCTCTGAGAGAAATTGGGCTACAGGCAGAAAAAATCTGTGAAACATGAGGATTTGCAAGGAATCATGCTTTCTTTGTTTCTTGGAAGTCTATGAAGTGTTGCAGACCTCTGTGCTGATTTTAGTCTCTCATTTGTTTCCCTTAGCAACACAGCTTCTTGTCTTCATGGTGGAAGTTAGTTTTATCAGTGATGTTATGTATTGCAGGTATCTCTTTTTTCAGTATTTCAGCTGCATCATCAAAGAACAAATTATATAACAACAGCCATTTCTTTTATTTCTGCCCTCTTCTGGCTTAATGTGCCCTGGTACACTAATTTTGATGGGGGATTGTTGTGGATTTCCTAAAGGAAGGAAATGGCACTGTTTTTCTACACCACGTCTAGAACATCCTTTTAGTGGGTCACTGGAAAGATGCTGTTCTGTGTTGCATAAGTATATTTTAGTGACTGCCTAAGAAGGCTATTGCTTGTAATCCAAGACATTCTAACATTGGTGATGCTTATGTATACAGATCAAATGCATAGGGTTATGTTGTAGTAGCATGGACATACTAGATCTTGACTTCAAAATAGTCTGCATAAAAATGAATGAGAAAATAGGTGAAGGTCAGAGTTCTTCTCTGTGCTCTGAAGCAATGGGAAAAGCCTGTGGGTCCTAYATTCATATTCTCTGTGGCAAGTAGGAGTCAGGTTTTTGCATGTGTCATGTTGGACGTTATCTGCATATTGTAGTGGTTTATCAGTCTTATCAGACCCAGTACCAATCTAATTTTATTGATGTAGCTTCTTAATGCAGTAATGTTTGTATCTGTTCCAAAAGGAAAACTGTCCCTAGACAACAGCCAGTCAATGATATTCAAGTAGCTGCATTAACTAACTGCAGTCATCCAAATATTTGCAGAACAACTTTAAAAGTCTTCAAATAATTGTTCTAACCTTTTTAACTGTGGGAAAACAGACCCTTGTGTCACCCACATTTTCTTTAGATGAAAATAAAGCTCAGTTTTGTGATGTAAGATACAGCACTGAGTGGCGTAACCATATAGGCAAGACTTGGGTTTGGCAGATCTGTGCATGGAGGATCTCCTCTGCACGTGATTTCTCCCTCTCAGTACCCAAGCAGGTGAAGATGCTACTGTCTGTCCACCACTGACACAGTCTGCAGAGAGACGTCTAGGCAGTGTGCTGGGAGGTGGGTGGGACTGGTCCTTCACAGTAGGTGAAAAAGAGGATATAACCTTGACCGACTTCTAGGAGAGATGATCGTATAGCTCAGCAGCTGCCTCTGGGAGCTAGCAGAGCCTGGGAGGAGGTCTTGGCAATGCTGTTTAAATGGAGCCACGGAGCTAAGGAGCAGTGTTAAATTATGAACCGATACTGAGACAGGCTTTTCTAGAGCCAAGCTTAGTAGCGCCTGCTATGAAGAGCAACTTCTCCATTGAAAGATGTGAGGTTCTTGGCAAGCGGCTCCTTGCAGTGCTTCTTTTCATTGAAAGGCCATTCTGTTGGTTTTGGTTGATTGGGTTTTTTCTCTGCACAAGAGAATGATCTTGCCGTGACATTCAGTGCTTTGTGGTTTTTTTCCAGAAGAGACTACTTACCATACCAGCTGAATCACTTGCTGTAATGGTGAATGGTTGTTTCAAAAAACATGTTGACAGATGAACATCCTGTTTCTTTTTGGAGAGAACCAACAGAAGGCAGTTTGCTATTTAGGCTGATTTTTAGCATATTTTATATCAAAGCCAAGTGTGTGTATAAATGATTATGTGCTGTGCCAATACATGGCCTGGCATTTCAAAAAGAGCTGAATGAGTTAGGTGCCTGTATTTCTAACTTATTTTTCACCAAATTCACTTGAACATCCACTTCAAAGTACAGAAGTACAAGTATCTGCRTCATCATTTATTGGCATGAAACAGTCCTTTATCTTCATCTGGCAATCACTGGATGTGCCCTATTTCAAGTTTGCTGAGACAATTTAGTTCCATTATGGCAATTGAAAGGTAGGGTTTGGACTTGCTAATTTGGCTATTTTAATAAGAACTGACCCCTTTATGGTTTGAGATGCATCTTTATTCCAGGATTCTATAATCATCACCCTTCCTAGTATAGTAAAACAGAGTATTACTGTTTTAACTTCTCATGACAATATTAAAGTAAGCTTTTTCTTACCATGGGATGAATGCAGAACAGTGCTCTCAAGAGCAGTTTGTAAAAAGCAGAACTATGCCACGTTTTAGCTCCTATATTAGCAAATATTTTTAGATCCTTACTGTAAGGATCCTGATCCCAATGAACTGAAGTGAATGATTTTGATGGGAACCACATCTAGGCTTTATATTGCACCAAAATATCAAACAAAAGGATGAGTATTTCTGAAATAATCCACTATTAAAACATATGCAAAGAATAAATCATTGCTAATGCCCCAAGTCCCTGTTATTCTTAACAGAACCTAAGCTTTGAATGAAAAAAGTGCTTTGGAAAATTTTACCAGTGAGCTCTTTAATGCAGCTTTTTAGTAAGACCAATAGTCAAAATATTGACAAATCTTACTGACAGCAGTGAAGTCAGTGTGTTATGACTAATTCCCTTGGAATTTAAAAATATGTCACAAAGGGGAAACTAATGTTTCAAAGTAACTAATAACAATGTTTCAAAGTAACTAATGTTACAAAGTGGTAACTAATGATTAAACTAATACTTACTGAAGTTAGGCAGTTACTTCTTTATAAATCTAAAAAGTTCGTTCAGCATTGAAAAACCTCTTCTGAAGAAGTGAAGAAGGAAAAGCAGCCTCAACATGATGATGAGGAGTGGAAATTCAGTCCTCATGCTCTGCTGTCAGCTAGTTTCTGGGAGGTACTGGCACTCTGAGCTCATCTTTGTGGCTGTGTTTTCTCCAGACAGTGTGAGCAGCGCAACTCACGCTGGGCTACCGCCAGTCACTGTGTGCATCCTTTGGCAGAGCGTGGTCCTGCTTGGCTTCGTTGGCTTTGCTGGTACAGTCATCTCACGCAGTCAGGTTATATTGGTGAAGGACATATAGTAAATAGACATTTCAGAGCCTGTCATAGGAATGCATGAAGCATTTTGTAATGCATGAAACATTACAAGCTCTTTCTGCCCAGACTGTGAGCTGGCTCCACACAAGGCATTGCAAACACAAACTGTGTAACTTAAACAGTTCATACTGCACTTGAGCTAATAAGCCTTGCTCTGCAGCCACGTGTAACGCCTTTCGCTATCACAGAGCACAGTTACGTAGCTTGCAAACTTAGCTGGGTCATGCCTCTCGGACTCTGAGCACAGGCAGAGGGGCTCTTGTTTGTCCACATCCATCCGTCCTGGCAATTGTTCGAAACATGCCAGCATGCAGTGAACTGTGAGGGCATTGGAGAATTTGTGATGAATTATGATATTATACCTCTCAGAAAACCATGAGAGTTTGTGTATGCATTCTCCAGGTCTTCTCACACCACCTCTGTCTTATTAGCCTACTTTTGAGGTACTTGATATGTCTTGATATTCTATCTTCATGTACTATTATTTGCATATACTTTTAAGTTAAAATTGCTCTCTCTGCTTTTCACTTCCCTGGTACTTGGTACCATGCTTGTTAGCCTGAACAGAAAGAATGACTTTCAATGCCATTTAAAATGCTGATTTTCTCACTTTGCTCTATTTCCTGTGGCTGAAGGCCTTTGATTTAATAAAAGCTGGATTTTACAAAGGATTAATGCATAGTATAATAAGCTGGATCCCATAGGAAAACAAGTGTTTTTTGAGGAGGAAAGGGGATTTGGTGAGGAGTGCTATTACCAATGAAATCAAGAAAAGCTTCTTAACTGTTGAATGGGTGTTAAATTCTTATATTCTGATAATGACTCTCAGAAAATTCATCATTAGAAAAAGCTTGATTTGCATGCTAAATGTCCAGACATTTCTTCTTCATCAAACATCACCTAAGTCCATCTAAGCTAGTTGGAATGCCTGAAATTGTAAAGCAAAAAAATGCATCTTTACTCTTAGAATTTAGAGCACTTTACACTCTAATAGACTAAGACAGCTCCAAGCTAGCATTGCTACTTATCCCCTGTGGTTGGGGTTGGAGTGTAGGTCACTGTATTAGCATAACTATTTGGTATATTTGAATATAATTAGTTTCAGTTACACAGAGAGGTTTGATATTTGAATTTCTCTTTGCTCGTGTAGAGTGAAATATAAGTGTATTTCCAGAAGACAAAGAGTGACTCACCAGGACCGGGCAATTCTCGTAGGCACTGTACAAGCTCTTAGGGTGCATTTTCAAAGCCAGCTCATACCAATCTAGGACAGCACTGCCTCAGAAAGGGGCAAGCCTGTCTGTTTTGCTGGCTTCATGTTTCTGCCTCCTCCCTTGCATTCTGAGTTTGAGAAGGAAGAAATTAATTTTAAAAGTCTGTTTGATTTTAATTTGGATCAGCTACAACTTGCCTTGAAGTCACTGGTGTCAATAAAGTGGAAGTACAAAGAAGCACGGTGGGGGTGAGGGGAGCCCCTTGGCAGTATCGTGGCCTTCGACCAGCTGAAGGTGATTGTGAAGCTGCGCCATGAGGAACATTATGCACAGAGGCATTCCAGGGAACTGGCAGACATGCCTCTGGTGGTGTTTTTAGTAGAGCTTAACTTTCTGCATTTTGATCGTTTATAATTCTGGCCAGTGTGTCCACGTGTTAAGGATAATATTGGAGTGCAGTCATCAGACAGCCCACGTTCTTTTTAGGATTTTTTTTTTTTTTTTTTTTTTTTTTTAAATTACGCTGCCAGCTGTAATAGCTGATTTATTTGAATCTTATTTGACATTTTTGTAAAAGTGATACAAATTCATCCTAGTAGTTCTTCTTTATTTACAGTGTCTGGTTTTTAATGTGGTCCTGAAGCCAAATTTAAAAAGTCAGTTTCCTCTTTCATTTGCAGCAATTCTTCTGCTAAGCTCTTGCACTGTGGCTTGACTTGTGCTCTCTGCAGAGCTGCTTCATCTTTCCAAAGCCCTGACACAATTTTGAGGAAGTGTGAGTTTCTGCTGTTACCAGATGTCCCCTCTTTAAAATACCTGGTATTACACATTTTTTTTCTTATTTTTAATGCTTCTTTAGGTTAAAAAAATCACTGAAATAACTTATATTTATAACTTTAACATTCTTAGAGGCAACCAAGATGAGAAATGTTTGCAAGTAAAGGGTTCCATGATGTCTCCCTGTGCCAGTTCCAAAGAGATTTTGGTTGGGGAATACCATAGGCTTCTTTAACAAAGACCTCTTTGGGAATACTGCCCTCCAAAAAAAAACCCAAAACAAAACACCAATTAGTGGCTTTGGTGTTTCCCACTTGCTGCACTGACATTTTTCCACTTGCCTACTAGCTAGGCTGAAAGGTCTTCAAGGTGTGGTAATAGTTGAAAGAAACATATGATCCATATCCCGTGTCCTCCATAGGCAAGCATCTCAAGAGCATTCTCTTAAGTGTCCACTTCCTCACTAGATTTTGGAGAAAGTCTGTGAGGGAGAAAGTGCTTGGAAAACAGTTTTCTTGCTCAAAAGCTGCTAATTGAAATAAGGAATTGAATAGAAATACATTTCTGTGCCCTTTTACTTTTGAACAATATTTTTTTTTGATAAATTGAATGACTAGAATATTTTGCAGTTTGTCATACTTGGATGCATACTTTAGACCAAAACCAGCCTTCCATTCAGCTATCATAGATCTCCCAGTTGCTTCTAGGGGAAATAAAAAAAAAAAATCCACAAGTGATGGATAAGTGATTGAATAAACAGTTTTAAAACACATGCTTTTTAGCTCTCAGATAGTTTTGGTTTTTTTTTTTTTTTTAATCGTTATTCCTGAGCCACACAGAGCATATGAATGCAGAGTCTCTTATTGAAGATTTTATTTCTGCTTAGAATCTGAGCTGCAGGGGCAGAAGACTAGCATGAGCTCTGTGCTGGCCAAGCTTCCAGCCCTCTCCTTTCACAGTCTACCACATCTACAGCGGTCCAGCTGAAGAAGGGTTTCAGGTGGAACTAGCCATAAGGCAGTATGTTTCTTGGTGTAGGCTAAAGCAAAAATATTTAATTATTGTGGTCCCATGGGGCCTTTCTGCAGTCCGTGAATAGGCAATGAATAGGCTCTCCTGCCAAGCTGATCATTTACACCAGAGCTCCATGTGTGTAAAATTAAATTGTTTAGAGAACTGTTTCCATTAGCGCTGCAACCACAACTAATGTTGATATCTTGGGTGTATAAGCCATGCTCCTTTTTTTTGGTCACAAATTGTGCAAGCATTTTGAATACCTTAATTTGAAAAAAGCAGGTCTTGAAATTGAATTCACAGACCTGTGACATCCCTGATGATGAGAATAAAAACCTTGACAATTGAAAACATGGGTATAAAGTCAAGCAAGAACATACGCATTGAGACTGGGAGGTCATACATAAAAGCAGAGTAAGAGTGAATTAATAAGGTGGAAGGAGTATACCAGTAAGGGTTTTTACAAGTAAAACAGGATGATTCTGATTATTTTAAAGAAAGTGTATTACTTAAATGAATTTAATGTCTCCTGTAATACTTGCACTAATTGTTAAAATTAAAGACTGATCTAATAGATACTGTTAGTTTTTGGAAAAAAATGAGCAAGACCCAAATACAGAAATCAATACTTGAGAAATGCAGCCAGCCAAAAACACGTTAGGGTTGTTTTTCTCTAACCCAGAGTCCTCTGGCCTCTAGAGAGAGGTGTGCTGAGAAAACATCTTTGCTGAACCCACTCTTTTTATGCTTTTACAAAAGCATAAAGCATATTTATTGCAATATATAAAGTGCCCACGACATTCAGGATCAAATCTGTTTCGATTGAGTGCACAGAAGTGAAAAACCACATTAGGAGCTTCATTTTCCTATTTCCAGTGTAATTTAAATAATTCATTTCCCTTTCAGGGGTTTGTTGGGGGTTTTTTTGCTGGTGACCACAACATGTCTAAATATTTGTCTTTACTTGTTCAGAGCTGTGCAAGAAGAAATTACTATCAGTTGATTCATCAGAGTTCATTGCATTTTGAGTGTTGTTGAAGTCAGCAAGCTGTGCAGGTGGAACACGTGGTGCTTGAAATATTTTCGCTGCTTTATATTACTGATATGAGTTTGTGTGCTAAGTTTTATTTTTAATTATATGCTCAGCAGGAAAAAAGATGCCAGATTCACACTGTTTATAAATATGTTTGTCAAAACATATGCTCAAGGAAACACAGATTCTGTGATTAGTCTTTGACCTTTGAGTTTTTCACTTAATGCTTGAAAGTTGAGTTTTTTTGAAGTTTCTGTAAAAATTTGTTATATTGCGTTCTAATCCACTGTAATAACATTAGAACAGGTCAGCTAGTCCACAACTGTCCTGTAAGCCCCCACGCATTCCCATTTTAAATTCTAGATGCCTGGTAAATTTTAGATTATTAATAAATACGTAAGTACTGTGATACCAAAGTAATGAGTGGGTGCAGGCATGCAAACTTACATGACATTTGAATGTATTTCTAATCCGAACGACTTGTCGTATTTTTTCCAGCACACAACCACAATCAGCATATCTATGTTCAAGTTTCCCTTGGGCTAATAAACCCTGAGACAGCTGGCTGCAAGTATTGAGTGCTGGATTGATACTGCCCTTTGCAGTCAGATGGAGACTTTGGAGGGAAAGAGCGATCTCCTTGGCTTGCAGACAGAGAACAACATGGAACAACCATTCACTGTTAGCTCATTGGTATGTATTACAAAGAAATGCTTTAAAGGCTTAGCACCCTCTCTTTCAAATAGGAAACAATTCAAGAGAGCTGTTTAGCAGCGTTGGCTGTCGGCTACAAGGGTCTTTTCCAGCATGTTGCCAGTTCCTCGCACATTCTGCCTGATGGTTTTGTTGGAATTTATTTTATTTCTATATATGTGGTTTATGGGGTTTTAGCTTGTTTCAATGATCAAGTTTTTAAGAAATTGAAGTGAACATTTTGAATAGAAAGGGTAAAAATTTTCATCAAAGTAAGAGGAAACAACTTGCAGTACCCATTACTTAGCCACTTAACAGGAACGTAATGATTATAATAAGCAGCTGTGCTGCTTCTTCAGTAGAGTTAGTTCTAACTTCTTAGGCTTTAACTGCCTCATTTGAAACTGGAAACGAACATTTGAAGTGAACTGTTGACTGACCAGGGAAATTTATTGCTCTTTGTTAGCTGAACTATACCCAGCAGTCATACCCTGTACATCATGTAATAAGAGTCTGAGTATTCAGGCCCTCCACCAAATTATTTCAATAACTTAAGGCAGAACTTTATAGAATTTCATGTGGGGGGGATTCTAAAGAGGACACAGTTAGTGTTGCCTTTGATAGTTTCTACAGAGGTTTACTTAATTTTATCTTAATTTTTTTTTCTGGGATTTTTTTGTAGTTTGAAGATTTGGGGAGGACGATAAGATCACTTCTTATTTGTAATTGCAATCACAATTTATTTGCAACTGAGAAATAYGTTGGAATGTTTCAACTGTGGCTAGCGGTGGGGAAACCAATGCCTATTTTGAGAAAAAGGCTGAAGATTTGCCTTGAGTTTCTTGAATGAGATCACTTACTGAAAGTGAAATGTAATATCTGGTTCTCTTTGCTAATCTCTCTGGTTTTTTTCAGAAAAAGCTAGTAGCTATTCCTGACCATACAGACATCTCTGTGACCCCAGAAGAGAGAGTACGTGCCTTAAGCAAACTTGGCAGCAATATCACAATCAATGAAGATATCACTCCGCGTCGTTACTTTAGATCTGGAGTAGAGATGGAGCGAATGGCATCAGTATATATGGAGGAGGGAAACCTGGAGAATGCTTTTGTTTTTTATAATAAGTTCATAACGTAAGAAACCATTTGTAGTCATTACAGCTTATAATTCTGAGTAAACTGAAATGAAGAGTTGCAGGGAAAACAGGGCACCCCTTTAGATTAGGAGAAAAATGTTTAGTGTGTTCTTGCAGAATAGCTTTGTTCTTTGGAGATCTTTACTCTAACCACAGGCTTTTGTTATAATTTCGTCTCAACTGTTGGTATAGTAATCCTATCCATCTATTAACAGCCAGGCATGAACTAACCTAATATACGGAGGTTTAAGTTTACTGTACCAGGCTATACTATGAACACTGTTTCCCACAGATTATCCTGTATCTATCAGCGTGTTGGTTAAATACAGTGCATGGCTTAAAAAGCAATGTTTAGATAAGATTTCTGAGCCTTTAATAGTTACGCCCTATGAGCTGCTGCCGATCTTAAAGATGGTAGTATCGCACAGCACTTAAAAAACATGAAAAAATGGCTTTTTGCCTCTTTTTACTTTTCTTCCCCAAAAGGATTAAGTATAATTTATTGCTTCTTACAGGAGTAAATGCAAAATCCACAATATAAGTTCATTGTATGATTATTCTCCCCACCCAAAAAAAACCAAATCCAGACAGCTTTCATTACAACTCTCAAAATAGCCAGATGAAAAATGTATCAGTGTCAGATTTAAACTTTTTAACTACCTAGTTTTGCTGTAGGATTGATTGGTTTGTTTTCTTACTTCTGAAAGTTTTTTTTTTTATATGCATATTTTAAAATTTTTATAATAGAAGACTTCCTTCTCCACTCCCCCCCTTTATTTTCCTCATACTCTGAAAACTAGACCAAATCTTTCTTATTCCACTTAATTTTAAATGTATGTATCTCTATAAAAAGAGGGTCTGAAGGTGAACATTGCACAAATTGCTGAAAGAATGATAGCAGCTGTGTATTCCAAACTCTTTGCAGCTGAGTGTTGCCATAATTTAGATGTCTGGGTAGGTTAATAATGCTGCAGTTAGATGTGCAGCTTGGTCTGGTAAAAATAACTGCTTTAATGGTAGTCAGTGCTGCATTCTGGACTTCCCACTTAAGATTCAGCATTTCAGCTAAGTACAGATAAAGACAGTAGAAATAGGATTTATTAACACTGGCTAGGGTGGAGGGTGCTTTTGAGGGGTATTTTTAGGTGCTGGCTGCTAGTTAGTCATTTTTTTAACCCAACCCAACTACTAATGAAAACCAAAATATATTCAGATGTAGAAAATAATCTCTTGTCATTACCCTATGTGTCCCATACAAGTCTATACAAGAATTTAAGTGTTATTTTAAACAAATGAATGTGTGGAAACCTGCTCCAAGTCATCTGGAATTCAGTGTTTAAGAGTTATGCGAAACTGATTTTTCTGCCAACAGAAAAGCTATTGTGGATATTCCTCTGGCTACTGAGGCGAACACATGCATGTTTAATTTTCTAGGTTGTTTGTAGAAAAGCTGCCCAGTCACCGAGACTATCACCAATGTGCAGTACCAGAAAAACAAGATATTATTAAGGTAGGGTTGTGGTTTCCTGGCCTTTAAGAAATGTTTGCGCCAGAATCTGTCCATTCTTTCCCAGTGCTCCTTTTCCCCCAGTGCACGCATAGCCCATGGCAGCCACCACAGCTTGAATTTCTGATATCTTTCTACACTAGTCATTCATGGTTTATTTTGGTTTAATCACTTGATCATTACTGGAAATGAAATTATCATTCTAAAAGGTAAACAAGAACAGTCTCTGAATAAGTTGGTATATTGTTGGAAACCCAGGTACATCTATTTTTGAAAGTTTACATACTAAAAATATGCTAATTTAACAGTACTTAGAGTTTGATTCTGGTCCCAATTATGTGAGTGGCTAATGGTCCAAACTGACTATCGCAAAGAGAGGGAGAGAGAGATGTGTGGCATTACTGGTGTCTGTGCAGTATTTGCTTACCCTGCTAAAGAATCAAAGTATATTTTTGCTTTCTTTATTACCAAATATGTACTTACTTGGGGTTTTACCAGATTTTTTTCCTCCAGTTGTATACAAAAGTTTCACTTTTTTTTTTCTTTTTTTTTTTTCTCCCTAAAAATAAAATTTCAAATATAGTCTTATACTGAGCTTAAAACATCTGGAATTGCCCAATGAGTAGCATAAGTGGCTCTTTTGCTTTGTGCTGCCATATGTGCATGCTTGCTCAACTGTTAAAGCTGAATAATGTCATATTCAAGGCCAAAATGCTTCATGCCAAATTTTGACTGTGGCCCACAATCTAGGAAAACATCCCTGTTGAGAAAGGGCATCTGACATGCTCCCTCCTATGGCACTCAGTAGGATTAAGCACATGGTCTCTTTCTCTCCCTTGCCTACAGCCTCTAAATTATTTTGTAGTAGCCTCTGCATCAGTAGAAAACAATGTGCATTGTTTTTGTTTTACAAAACAAAATTGTTTTGTCTGCCAGGGCTGTCTC
Source organism: Phoebastria nigripes (assembly GCA_035582835.1). Lineage (NCBI taxonomy): Eukaryota > Metazoa > Chordata > Aves > Procellariiformes > Diomedeidae > Phoebastria > Phoebastria nigripes. The sequence continues at coordinate 129,356 of JAYKAV010000166.1, read as the reverse complement.
AGGAAGCTACATGTGTAGCTATCCCTGCAAATAAACTCTTTTTTTTCCCACCTAGAAATGGGCATATGCAGTCATATTTCTGTCCAGGGAGTCCCAGAGAAAAATGTGATGATCCTACCTGAAACATTGGAAGTTCAACTTAGCTTTTTTATAAATTACACCTACATCAGAAATGTTAGTCATCACACACCTATTAAACAAAACAGAGATAACAGATTGCTAGAAAAAGGACTAATCTTTCCTTGAGATAAGAAGTAGTCATGTCACAACTTTCACCGATATGAATTAATATAGCTTTATTGAAAGTAGTGTACTATAGAAGTTTCACAAGCTGATGATTTAGTGTGTATTTATTCCTTTTTTTCCTGGGAGAAGAGCGGTATTTTTTTTATTTTGTATTTTTTGAAATCTGTGTTACAGCTGAGTTTGTTTTCCAGGTGGTTCTTTTAAAAAATGAAAAATAAACTTAACTATCTTTCTCCCCACCCCAAAGAAATTGAAGGAGGTTGCATTTCCACGGACAGATGACTTGAAGAGAGATCTTTTAAAAAAATAYAACTTAGAATATCAAGAATACATGCAAAACAAAGTAAGTTTTATATGGTTATTCAATCTTTGGTATGAATATTTTTCTGTCATATAAATCTTCTTAAAAATTAAGCAGTAAAATGCCAGTTCTACAAGAACGTAATCATTTCACGGGCTGCTTAGAATGACTTTTCACTTCTCAGAATCTAATCAGTTGGTCATTTGAAAGCAAGTAATGCAAGTGTGTGCTTGGAAATAAATGTGCTGTGATATTTACGTTATAAGTCTACGAATATCTGAATAGGTCTTGGGTACACTCTGATTTTGTTTTATAAAGAGGATACTGTTGATACACTTACACGAGTATGTGGAAAAGGTCCCTTGGCTCTGAATGTGCTCAAGTTTGGATTGATCCTTTTTGAGTCTTCTAAGTAACCGTAAATACTTGCATCTTGTGTATCAAAGTCACTGAAAACAGGACCTGTAGTTTTAAAGACTTGTCTTGGAAAGAGCATCTGAGAAAAAACACCTTTTCTTTCCTTCCCTTGAAATGGACCTAGACAATTAAGAAGAAAAAAAAAAACCAAACCCAGCCCAACCCCCACACCCCATATTCCTGTCACCGATTGGTTTGAGGCTTTCTTTCCTGCTCTATTTTGGTCATGACAGTCAAGAAATGACTTTGCCCTGTTTTATTCATTTGCTTCTGGAGATGCTTGATGCTCTCCTTTACCAGGGAACAGGAAAGGCTCTTGAAACCTTGAAGCTTCCCTTGCAGCTGGTGGAACAGCAGGTGGCTTGGGGGCAAGGGGGCATAGACCAGAGTGGAGAAGGCACCTAATGTGTCTCAGGCTGGGGACGCTGTGCACCAAAGCCAGGTTAAGCAATCCAGGGAAAGCTGAGGAAAGAAAGTAGCAGGAGAAAGTCGTCAAACCTATCCAAACAGCAGCGACAAGCAACAAATCCAGGTAACAAAACGGATTATGAAGTCTACCCAGAAAACCCATGTGCTCATGGATCTCTTGTTGCATTGAAAATTGTAAGGGTTTACGCTTGTGTCTAGTCTCTTCACCATCACTATTCTGAAAAGTCTTTTTTTAATGACTTTACTGCAACGGGTAAATGAGGCAAGTGCTATCAGTACTGAAGTAAGAACACAAAGCACCACAGGTATGCGGATTGGAAGCTTTGTGTTAGGAATTCGCTACTTACTGTATTTCCTTCCATATCATACTACTTTTGGGGATATAGTTGTATTTGCCAGTTCAGCAAACAGGTTCCAAAAAACTTAATTTTTAATGACAGGATTTGATGCTTTTATTAAACAATTAGTTTGCTTCTTTCCCTTCATCTTTTGTAGCTTTTTTTAGTGTTCTGAGAATGTCACTCTTTTGCATATCTTTCAGAACAAATGTAAAACTGAATTTCTGAAGAAACTAGAGCATCAAAAGCTAATAGAKGCAGAGAAGAAACGAATCGCACATATGCGGCAACAGCAGCTTGAATCAGAACAGTTTCAATTCTTTGAGGATCAGCTTAAGAAGCAAGAGCTAGCTCGAGATCAGAAAATCAAAGAGAGCATGGTTATGTCTGAACAGATAGATGGAAGTATGCTATCTTGTATTTCTGTACCAGAGAACAGTTCCTTATCTACTGCACTGCTTGAGAAAGAGAGGAGCGGCACATCTGGCTGCGCTGGACATTCACCTCCGGTAAACCGGGTCTTAAAGCCAGCGGCTACTTTAAGTGCTGTTCAGAGTAAGTGCAGAGATTTTTTTTTTTTTTTTTCGCTTTTTTATTTTATCTGCTTCTTTGCTGCTTATAGCAGTCCACATATTGCATATGCATATGTATTTATTCACCGTGAGGATGTCCATAGTGAAATAAGCATGAACAGGTTAAAGTACACATAACAGTTCCATATAGTTTATTCATTTTAAGAGAGGAGATTAGTTGCACAGTTTCACATTTTCCAGTTGAGTACCAATAGATGGATCTAGAGATTGAGGCTTAGTGTTCCTGTGGAATGAAGTCTGAATCTTGCTGTGGACTTCAAGGGAACAGAAGCAGAACCTGTGGTGGTTCACCCTGGAAAGCCCTGGACTGGGAAATGGTATCAGCTCACTGTCACCTCAGAGGCAGGCTAGTGAGCATATCTCATGGACTGCTGACCTCAATTTAGGGTGAAGTGCTTGTGCTGTAGATTTATTCTCATTAGAAATCTCTGATGTGGTAAGTATAATTCTTTCACTTTTAATAATTTCCTGTAACTGTGTATATTTCCTTATTTTAGGGAACTTCACTGTGTAAGCTGCAAATGCCTTTTTATCTCTCTCTCTCCTTTTTTTTGTTTGTTTGTTTGTTTGTTTGTTAGCTCAATTGGTTGAAGCACTCAGAGGCGTCATTTTGCCCAGGGATCTCTGTCACAAATTTCTGCTGCTAGCAGAGGCAAATACAGTAAGAGGAATAGAGACATGTGGAATTCTCTGTGGAAAACTGGTACAGTTTAACCCTCACATTTGTATGGGGAAAGGCATATTTGATAGTGCTGTATTTTCCTGTAATGTACCGATTTCAGAGCAAAAGCAGATCTAAACGATTAGTCTTTAATGTAATTAACTTCATATTATAACCTGAGTGGTCACTTCAGCAGCGTGGGCTTGCCTTATCGGGGAAACATTTGATCGAAGTTACACTGCTGTCATTATAAAATGTAGCAAGTTTTTCAGCACGCTGCACAATACAGGCTTTTTCGAGTACTTTCTCTGGCATTCATCTAAGGTAAGTGAGGTTTAGTTACAGGACAATGAAATATAAAGACTGTTAGAATCTACTGGAGTCATCAAATTCATAACGGCGCAACAAAAAAAGAAGAAGAAAATCCCCCCATCAAGCTGTAGAACATCTGATTTTCAGGCTGTTTTTTTCTTTTGACCTAGATAACACTAAATGTCCTTTCAGAGCAGGGAAAGATGTCATGGCTGATGCTGGCATAAAAAGAACTTTAAAGATGATGTCCAAGTGTATTTGAATTGTATAAAGAGAAAGAATAGCAAGAGTTGTGATGTTCCAAGTTTCACAGAAAATAATTATAGTATTCTCAAACCTCTTCTTTTCATGTTTTTACTTTTTTTAAAGGACATCCTTTTCACACTGGTCTCTGCGAACATTTCAATCCAATTATCTCATGTTGTTACTAATACTTCCCTATATGTTCTCATGCTAAAAAGCTAAGGCGTATTTTCAGGTGCAGTAAGTCAGTATAGCTGCACTGGAATCAGTGGAGCTATACTGCTTTGTTTTAGCTGGTAGGCTGACATCTTTCAGATTCTGATTTAGCATTTATTCATTAGTTCATTTGTTCCACTCTAAGTCAATGTTTGTTTTACAGACACATAATGAATTTACTATTACCCATGTAATAGTGCCAAAGCAATCTGCAGGACCAGACTACTGCGACATGGAGAATGTGGAAGAATTATTTGGTATTCAGGATCAGTATGATCTCCTCACTTTGGGTTGGATCCATGTACGTATGACTCATAGATTCTGGCTTTTCTATATCAGCTCTGCATACTATGTGAAAGAAACCCTGGAAATAACAAACTAAAGAAATAACTGGAATAACCCAAATTAATTCGCTCGCTCAATTCTAATTGTAGTGATGTAAATGAGCACTAATGTTCTCCACAGATGAGTATTTGTTAATGAAGTTGAGGCATCCTGTTGACACAATGGGCCWGCTTTTGCCAGTGCAACTTTTGTTTATGTTGATTTAGGGGTATTTTATTCCTTTCTAATGCCATTTATTTTTCTACTATGTTCAAAATTGGGAGGGAGGGTATTGTGTTGTTTAAACTTTGTATTAATTTCACTTTTAGGGATTTTGGACGATCGAGTCATTTCCCTTTGTCTTGTGCTTCTTCATTCCACCTTTTTCCCCCATGATCAGAAAATTGCTTGTACATCTGGTTGTGAATGTGCCTCCATAAACCTCATACTGAAAAGCCACCCTAACAATATAGAATCTGGGTTAATAGGAACTTAAGAAACCAACCTGGGGACATACTGATGCTTTCACTTGTTACAAATTATTGTTTCTTCTTGAATGTATGTCAACCTTGATTTGTAAGAAATATTTCATGATGTTGAGTTTTCCCTTTCTTTTTGTAGACACATCCAACACAAACTGCATTCTTATCCAGTGTTGATCTTCATACTCATTGTTCTTATCAGCTAATGTTGCCAGAGGCCATTGCAATTGTTTGTTCACCAAAGCATAATGAGTGAGTTCTGATTTTTCTAAGTAATATTTAGATATTTTCCTCTGCTCCTTATCTTAGAATTTGATCAAATACAAACAGCACATGTCAACTGGGATGAAGGGCAGGAATATTGTATTATGAGTTTGTTTTCTTTAAGTTGTTTAGACTTACATTCCAGTCAGTCTGTATGCACAGTATTGTTTCTGGCTTCTCTCTCCTGCTCCGTCCCAGCCCCAGGTTTTAAATTTTATTTATTTTTATACTCTGCTCAACCAAGTGGTAATGATGGGAGCTGCTCTTCTGGAGACCTTATTGCCAGTGCCCTACCACAGACCTATCTTCATTCTGTCTGATGAAGGAAGTGGAGTGGTTAGACATATTTCTCTAGGATGATATGAAAATTGCAGTTTGGGGAGTAGAGGGATAAAGATCACTTTTTTGATAATAAGGTCCTATTTTTGTATTTCATAAAATACAAACAATAAGTATCTGGAAAAACCAGGAACTATGTAAGTATTAATGTGAAGGTTTATAATGGAACAGGTTGCCCAGAGAGGGTGTGAAGTCTACATCCTTGGAGATACTCAAAACCTGACTGGACATGGTCCTGGGCAACCTGCTCAAGGTGATTCTGCTGGAGCAGGGGGGTTGGACTAGACAATCTTCAGAGGTTCCTTCCAACTTCAAGTTTGTGACTCTGCTTTGGTGTGCTTGGAGTTTCAAGGCCCCAGGGCTAACTCCATTGTTTAGACTGTGCATTTCTTCAGCCTTTCTTTCTGGCCTTCTGCCCCTGTAGATGACTTTTATGAATCCCATTCTAGTTGCCTAACTTCCTATATGGGCCATTCAGGTAGCAGAGCTGTAAATACAGATTGAGTGGCAAGTGTACAAGCACTAGGCTTTGTAACCCAGAGCACAATGTCTGCATACCTTTTCAAATCTCTGGTCTTGCAAACTTCTTTCATAGTTTATGCTAATACCCTGTAACCAACTCTAACCTGTTACTCCTATCTGTAACATTTATTAATCAGGTGCTGTCCTGTAGTTCTTAGGTATTAATGTTCTTTACAGAAGTGTGAGTTTTCTAACTTTTTATTCAATACTCAAAGTGTTAGGTCATACATATGCAGCAGTGCATTTTCTAGTGCTTTGTATTACTCGATTACCTAGAAGAGTGGGGAGGATGTGTACTCTCCCTAGTCATTTACACAGCCAGCTTAAAGGCTGTTCTCTTTTAAGTCGCTCCTCTAGAGTTCAGTGAGTGAAATGCAATCCAGAACAACTAAGTTTCTGTTTTGTATCTGTTCCTGCAGGAACTAGCCTTGGCCCTTAGTGGGCTAACCTGCCTAATGGGAATAGCAACAGTACTGTGGTTTTTCTCACCTTCCCCTCATTATCTCTTTCTTTACAGGAAAACAGCTCCCCTTGATTTCAAATATCTTTAAGAATCCAACCCAGCCTTAGCTCCTGTGTATCAAAGGTTACTGAGTACCACCCTGCTGTCCTTCTGTTAAGCTAAGCAATTTGTATGTGAAACCTTGGACTTGTATTATGGGGGCAGTACGTAACAGTAGTTTCATCTTTTGCTTTCCAGCACTGGCATCTTCAGACTTACTAATGCTGGCATGCTAGAAGTTTCTGCTTGTAAAAAGAAGGGATTCCATCCACATACAAAGGAGCCTAGGTTATTTAATGTAAGTATATAATCCAACACGGTTTTGACTATTCAGATTCTTGCCCATGGTTCTGCTGCAAGCAGAAATGTCTCAGATTAGGTTTCTTTATATTTCCCGCCCCATTTTAATAACTTATTACCCTTACTTCACTGACCAAGGTAGACATCAGAAGTCTACTCAAGCAGTCGATAGCAGCCATGAGATGAGTGTTACACACTGCCATTCAAATGGTGGCTAACCAGAGACAGTCACCACTCTTGCCTGCTTTCAGAAGCAAAAGCCACAGTTTCAAGTGGGAGTTGTTCCTGAGCTCTTCAGTTTTTAAACAAAGCATTCAGTTTATCTCCCCAACTGTGGTGTCCCAACAGAACATTCCAGCTGTTAAAAAGTGCAGCTATGGGTAGATTAAGCCCCATTTCCTTCATTACCTGTAATTTTCTCTTGGCTTCTCACAAGCCTTTCTCAGTAACTACCATATTGTTTGATGTTTTAATAGCATAGTATGCTATATGTATGGCTGAACAGTACAGTCAGTCAGAATTATCAGAAATGTCACTGTTGTCTGGAAGACAACAATCTTTACCTTTGAATAATTAAGATTTTTTTAAATGGGGCTCATGTCAAATACAGAGCATCTCATATAGCTCAAAATAAAATGATCAAATGCAGAAAAGTAATACTGAAAGACATTGGAATTTACTACTTTGTTGTAGGACTCTCAGAATGCCAGTATTATTCCTCAAACAAAGGAGAGGTTGCGTTTCTTTGTTTTGTTTTGTTCTTTTATCATTGACTCTAGGGATAATGAGAAGGTCATCCAACTCTGAAAAATTTTAAGACTTTTGTACCAGATAGATAGGCTCTTTTAAGTGGTCCTTTACTTAGTTTCTTACTAAGTTCATGAATGAAGTTGTTACTGGCCACATGAGCTCAGTTATAAKCATTAGACACACTGCTGGTATCACGTATCAAACATAAGTATCCTTTCAAGTACAATCCCAAACCAACAAAAACAGTAAGATCACAGTCTCATTTGCTGAGGAAAAATATCAGGGGTGATAATACAGGAAGCTTCATGAAACCTGACTAGAACAATCGTAATCTGCATCTGTCTGGTTTCTGGTAAAAACTCTTCTCCACAGACCCAAAACAAGCTGTTACTTAGTCATGACTGTATCTAAAGACATGGTGTAGTCCAAAATGCTTTAAAAATCCCTCACGTGGGCAGATGTATCTGAAGCTACTGCAGGAAGAGAACAGAGTTCATGCTTTCCTTGCTGCTGTCCCCTATGCACCTGTTCTAATGCAGCACGCAACACCTTCCCGCTCCATTTCAGGTATCCCATGCTGTGATACATAAAGGATAGCACAGAACTATAGTCTGTTTCACAGGCCAAGCACTAAGCAATACCCTCTTTAGAAATTTATTTCCGAGTGCATGTTGTAGTCCTTGCTTTATTCAGCAGTCTATACCTGTGACGGTCAGGTTTGCCTGTGAACAGGCACAGTGATAGGTACAATCAAAGTTGGATAGATAGGCATAGTATTAAGCAGGCTCAGAAAATTAAAAGGAAACAATAGCCCTCGTATGCTATTTTACTGAAGCTGATTTCTGTGAGTAATGCGTTGACTTCTTCTGCAGCCGTGTACCCATGTGGTCGGGAAAGACATAAAGATAATTGTGCTGGATCTGAGGTGATACAGATGGATGATAGCGATGTTACTAAACAAATGGCCAAAACAGAAAAATGGATTCCTGTTTTTCCTACATTTTCAGAAATGACTTTTATATTTATACATTTTAGATTGAATGGTTTGATATTTATTGCTTTAGCCTGTTTTGGAGTTATTTTGTTGCTCTGTCAAGATGGAGTTCAGTGGCATTATCCCTGAATCTGTAAACAAATCTCACCTATAAAACACAACAATAAAATGAACTTCAAACAACAGTGTGTTGAAACAAGTAATGTTTCTTTTGTCTCTTGTTGGTACCAATTGCTTTCTGAGAATTAGGGATTTTTAAGTGGTTGGCTTTTTGTGACTTCCAGCTATACATCTCTTCACTGCTTCAGTGAATTTACATTATATGTAGTAGAGTCAAATACATCAGTTTAGGCGATCTTTTTTCATCCTTTTCCCCATTCCATCCTTGTATAGCACAGTTTTGGCTACGTTATTAAGCAGAAAACACTTAGGAAAACACAAGTCCTTTACCTGAGAGCTGACCCTCATCACATCTTGACATAGCAGAGATGCATCAGAGTCCCTTGGAGAAATGTGTCTTCTCCAGCAACTCTCTAGTAGAAATTTTTATTTGAAATCAAGTTCTTTTATCCTGAAAGGGATTCCCTGGATCTATCTAGAGTTAGAGAAAAAGATCTAGATAGAGTTAGAAGGAAGAACCACACACAATGTTTAAACAAGAATTTATTTAGTATCTGTTCCAAGAACCTAGATGACCTATACTTTAAATAATAAGGTTAGTACAATAAAGTTTGGAACACGTCAGTCAGAAGCTGGACAAGATCTGGAACCTAGGGGTTACGCAGACATGGTAAATAACAGGTGCTGTTGCAAAGAGCTTACAGTTTGAAAGATAATGAGTAACAGGCACGTGAGGTAAACTATTGAGTTTAGACAGGAAACTAGATAACAAAAATAAATAGCATCCTTTATCCTGAACTCTAATGAACACGCATTGCAGCAAGTTCCATAGAACTGACCTTTTCCAGGTCTGTCTCAGTGAATTATTTATTCATATATATACTTTTAAGACAGTATTACTGGCTTCAGCTTCTATGCATATACTTCTAGTTGAATATCAGTTGTCTAAATTATTTTATCTACTTTGATTACATTACCCCCCCCAAAAAAAAACAGTTCTGAAGAGAAAGTGTATTAAGCCAGCTTAATTACCCTTTAGACCTTGCCAGAAATCACAACATAAAAATAATAGGCTGCACTCATCCTGAGGGCATATGATAGGAAGGTCATGTGTTCAATCTAATATTAGTGTTTAGATATGCTCCCAAAGGAACAGGTTTCATTTCTTTAAAAAGAACACACAGAATTGTTGTAGTACACATCCTATACCTCTGGGCCACACACTGCAAAGAATTAGCTTTTCCAGCATAGCAGCTGTGAATTAAGAAGTGATGTGGATAGATAATATTTCTGGATAGAGCAGATACAAAGCAGAGTGCCCATGCTCATCCTGGTATGCTCCTTTGGCACTGCCCAGAACGTTGGAAAAATCAAGACTGGTTCTGTTTGCAGAATAAAATGTTTACTGAGGCTCAACATTGACAACGTGCAGCCTGATAGCTGAGCATTTTCTAGCATTGCTATCACTGAGCAAAAGGTACCACTTTTTCTATTAAGCCCAGTATAGTGTAGTAACAAATTCGTGTCACAAGATGGAGCTTCAAACCAGCTGTAATGGCACCTCCACAAATGCATGGCTGTTTGKTTTTTTTTTTTAAATAGGAGCAGCAATTTCATAGCATACATAAAATTTATTCCAAAAAAATACATAGTATCCAATTAATTAGAGTCATTACGATGAAGGATTTATGGAATGAAATTATAAGAATGTCTTTTCCTGAATACATTCACAGTAATACACTAAGACGACATATAAAGATAAAGCAATTTAAAAGCATTTGCGGTGAACAATGGATGGGCCAGCTTCATCATATTCCTGTTTGCTGATCCACATCTGCTGGAAAGTAGACAGGGAGGCAAGAATAGAGCCTCCAATCCAGACGGAGTACTTACGTTCAGGAGGAGCAATGATCTGTTTAAGAAATAAAAGCATTGAGTACAACTGTCCACGGTGAATAAAATCCGTTAGTTATACAAAAATATTAAAGCAGTTATATTCGATATTAACAAAAACACTGTATCTATGTGCTAGTGTCATCCCTGGCATTACAGTTAGTCATTGCTGCAAGCAGTAAAGTTAAAACATTGTTATTTAAGTCTGAGTCTAAATCCTCAATTTCTCTGCCTGAGTCAGTCTGCCCAGTAAGAGTAGTGCAGTTTTGTGTATTCATGACTGCATATGAGAAAAGGGAAGATAATTGCTCTGGAAACATATAATGATAGCCCAGGAGGGCTTGGAAAAACAAGTGACCTGTAGAGCASTCTTATTGGTATAGCTGATAAAATGTTTGCAAAGCAAGGAATGGAAGATTTGAAGTAGCAGAAGGAAGATTGGCTTGTCAGAGACTCACTCTTTTCTGAACTTGTAGGCCAAGGACAAAACCAGCATTTCCTCTCTCCCATCTCCATCAACCAAAAAGGGCTGAAGAAGCTCACATATAGCCCCAGAGGAAAATTTACGCTGCTGGGTCTTCCTTGGCCAAGTTGGGGCAGTTTGCAGAATTCACCATGAACAAGGAAATGAGAGAAGGCTCTCTCCTTCCAGCATCAATGTTATCAGGTGGTGATTATTTGCTAGGAGGTACAGACATGGTTCAAAATATGTACAAAGTGCTTACTTTGTAAAATGTTGCTATGTTTCATTAGATTTTTGAGGACTTTGTACATGCCAACTCAAATAGTCTACAAATAATTGCACCATACCTTGATCTTCATAGTGCTGGGAGCCAGAGCAGTTATTTCCTTCTGCATCCTGTCTGCAATACCCGGGTACATTGTAGTGCCTCCAGACAGCACGTTGTTGGCATAAAGATCCTTTCTGATGTCTATATCACACTTCATGATGCTGTTGTAAGTGGTTTCATGAATGCCAGCAGACTCCATGCCTGGGGAAGTTACAGAAGAACACTAAGGAAGCAACTCCGCACAGAGACTTAAAATTGTTAACACAGAACTGACAACATGGACTTTAGTGTCTCTTTGGAAGACATCAGTCTTCAGAGCTGTGGAAATCTGGAAAGTCATTCTGCAGCTGCCTAAATTATTTGCTTAGGAGTTCCTTGGTGTACAGCCCTCCTCTCCCCCTTACGCACACAACTCCTCCTTAAAAAGAAAGCTCAGGGTGTGGAATAGTAAAGTTTCCACTAGGCTTTTGCAGGCAATCTCAAATGTCCTAAGATTTCCTTATATGGTCTTGGAATCATTTGTTTTCTTTTTTTCTTTTTTTTTGTCTCTCTTCCCCCCCCCCCCGCCATTGAGCCAGCTCAGAGACAGAACAGTCAAAATATGTCCTAATACCTCTAAGTATGCGACTACTTCATCTATTTCTGAGCTGAAATTCTGCTGATTGGCAGAACCAACACTGGATTTCTGTGTGACCTTGTTGCAAGTCTGCCTTCATGGCTGTTGATTAGCATGCATTGTGTTGGCTTTGCTCTGCAAATGTGATGAACCATGGATTCAGGATTTCGAGCAGTCTTTTTGAAAAATAAAAGTACTGCTTCCCCCCCACGCCACCTCCCTGCAAGCACATTCAAACTACAATCCTCACACTACTCAGAGAAGTGGCTTTGCAGCCATACTTCTCATAGTAGCCAACTGCACAACATACAAAATGGCATGGGCCCAATGCCAGAAGCCAGGAATAAACATTCAGGGTTTATTTTGGGAAAGCATTTTGCCTTATTGTTTGACATGAAGTTCCTCCCACCATATTAATAGCGCTGTTCTAAAAGATTATTGTATAATGGGTGCTAGGACATACCCGTGTATACGTCTAAGTGAGTTAGCAATGGGACACAATCAAAAGAAAACAGGGACTTGATATTTATGTGCAGTTCACCAAGGCAGAACAATCATTCAACCTACCAATGAAAGATGGCTGGAAGAGGGTCTCTGGGCAGCGGAAGCGTTCGTTTCCAATAGTGATCACCTGACCATCAGGAAGCTCATAACTTTTTTCCAGAGAGGAAGAAGAGGCAGCAGTGGCCATCTCATTTTCGAAGTCAAGGGCCACATAACACAGCTTCTCCTTGATGTCACGGACAATTTCACGCTCCGCTGTCAAGAGGATTCAATCTTTAGAATGGCTTTCAGGAAGGACTTCAGACATGTTGACAGGTTGTTCCCTTTCATTCTCCAACACCCCCCACCATTTTTTAAACAAATCCTCTGCTAGTCTTGCAGGGGACTTTCCTGTTGGATTCCTTCTTGTGTCTAATCAACTGCAGAATCACTGCTAGTCCTTCTAAGGCTGCTAGAAACATTGCGCATTAAAGAACTCTCCTCCTTGGTCAGCAGCATGTCCTTACCAGTGGTCACAAAGGAGTAGCCACGTTCTGTCAGGATTTTCATGAGGTAGTCTGTCAGGTCACGGCCAGCCAGGTCCAAACGCATGATGGCATGCGGCAAGGCGTAGCCTTCATAAATTGGCACGTTGTGGGTGACACCATCCCCAGAGTCGAGCACAATCCCTTTGAGAAGATAACACATGATTCATTCCCAGGTGCACATCAACACACTTAACTATTTCAAATGTCTATGTCATGCTCCCCAGAGGCCTACCTGTGGTACGTCCAGAAGCATAGAGGGACAGGACGGCTTGAATAGCTACATACATGGCTGGCACATTGAAAGTCTCGAACATAATCTGAAATGTGATTAAAATAATTGCCTTAACACTAGGGTTTTTAGCTTAGTTGAAACAATATACTGGAAGAGAGGGAGAAGACAAGATTTTCATATTTTGTGATGGTTGGTAATAACAAGGAAGGAAAATTCAAAATCTAAATCCAAAAATATTTGTCCTATAAGACATCTTCTTGTATCTCCCTGTACCAAAATCTAAATCCAAAAATACTTGTCCTGTAAGACATCTCCCTGTATCTGGCCTATATCTTTAACATATGAATATAGACACACGCACATATCAAAGATAATTTTGTAATAGGTCTAGACATAAAAACAGATTAAGATGACATAAAGCTTGGACAGACTGAAGTACTCACATTCAAAGCGGATACCCTGACTTTCTAAAGTAAATGTAATAATACGCAAATATGACAGGTGGTCACTATGCACTTTCCATCTTCCATAACTAAGAGAGATAGACTATGGACAGCATGACTAACTGAAATGAATAAGTTCACATCCTGTTGAATTCACAAAGTTGGAATTATTCCATAGCCTCAGTGTGAGCTTACCTGGGTCATTTTCTCTCGATTGGCTTTGGGATTCAGTGGTGCTTCAGTCAGTAGAGTCGGGTGTTCTTCAGGTGCAACACGGAGCTCATTATAGAAAGAGTGATGCCAGATCTGAGAACAATGGGAGAAGCCAAAGGAAAGAAACACTATCAACCAGCAGCTCAGAATCACTTCCAGACAGGTATTGTGCTCCAGCACTCTGCTTACAGCCCTAGAGTTAGGCTAGTAATGTTTCTCATGCAGTTGTTCTTACTGCCTTCATAGAGATTACCAGAGTAACTGGAGAAAGAAAACCATTATCCCCAAGTTTTACTGCTAGTGATATATGACTTCTTTTAAGGACACATAAGTTAATGAGAATAAATATGTTATTCTTACAGTAGAAGAGACAGAGCAGGACAGACTTTGTTCCAGCAATGCTATTTCAATAATGATTGAAAGTTAAAACAGTTCCAGAACAACTCTAGAATATATGCAGACCTATGCAGTAGAGCTCAGTAGATAATGGGTCTCTTGAAAACAGTTTCATCTTTTGGTTTGTAGAGGCCAGCCCAAGAATTCATAAAAAGAAATGAAGGCAAATGGTTTGTGAGGCTGAAAGTCAACTTGTGTTTATCGCCTCCTCATGGCTCATTCCTACCACTATGAAAATCTGAGGCCAAGTGGACCGCAATGAGGAGGTTAATACACCAATAAGAAGTAAAACCACCAGAGACTTTCTAAAGGCCAAGACGTTTTTTCTAAGCTCGTTTTCAAGCTGGTGGTGATTAGAGACTGGTTGATAGGTTAGGCATCTGAAAGGTTTTGCCGTCTTTCCAAGTAAAACGTACAATGCTATGAGAGTCAGTAAGTCCTGTGTGGCTCCACACACTTGCAGTGTGTTGTGATGTCCCGACTGTTCCAAATAGCCCTATTTCCTCAGCACAATATTAAATAGAAATACCATCTTAGAAATTATATCAACCATACAGACTATGACTGTAAACATGGTTCTGGAAGCCTTTCATCCAAGTACTGGCTCTGAAATGGACACATTGCACTGCAATATTGCTAATCTTTCAAGCATTCAAAAGTATGTGTGTAAACAGTGCCCTTCACATCAAAATTACATACACGCTTTGCATTTCTGCAGAAACAGATACCTTCTTAAATTCCATTTCTTTACTAGCAAATTGAGGATATTCCTTTTCTTTCCCTCTTTTTTTTTCTTTCTTCCCCCTCCTTTGCTAATGCAAAGATGTATAGATCATACTGGAGTAAAAGAACTCCCAATAACTATTTTGATGTACTCCTAGTGATATTTCAGCTTTAGATGCAAATTAACCTTTGTTGTTAACAACCTTCTCGTCAAACCATACTYGATAGCGTAATGCTTTCATCTAAAATTTAGTGGGTATTCTGTAAACATTTGACCAGTGATACACATCAACTTTCSAAAGCTGAAATACCTTCTCCATGTCATCCCAGTTTGTAATGATGCCATGTTCTATGGGGTATTTCAAGGTCAGGATTCCTCTCTTGCTTTGAGCCTCGTCACCTACGTAGCTGTCTTTTTGACCCATACCAACCATCACACCCTATAAAATAACACAAATGGAGTTAGTATCTCAAGGAGAGGTGTCACAAAGTAGATAGAACATTAGCTGTGAAATAAATCCAGTTGCCAGTGATACTAGTTACAAAAACCTTTACGAATACTAATAAATGGAGAATTACTCATTGCTTTTTAATTTCCAAAATTAAATGTTCAGTTCACTTAAACCTCTGGAGTTCATGTTTCCACTACAGTTTAAGTACACAGCACAAGTACAGTGTTAAATTCATCAAGATAAAGTGGAAAAATAGGGTTGTTTTAATGTTCATTATTATTTAGGGATGAACTGTCTGCTAAACTAGAATAAAGTGGAGTAAAAGCAGAGAGTGATGTTATGCCATCTAGGGGTCAAGACGGAGCAATACACACTTTACATTTCCCAAAGCTTAAATTTCAACGTTTTTTTAATCTTCTTTTTGAGCACTTTAATATTGCCATTAGAGACAGACAATTTAAATCTACTGGTACAGACTTCTTTTTAGGTATTTTCATGGATCCTGTAGAAATCGTCCATGGACCAGAAGCTGGAAACTACTCTGGATATGCAGTAATCTCTATGTTAAAGTTAGAAATACTGGAAAAAAACAGTATATAGTAGGATGCTTTGAGTGCATAATACTCTCATCAGAACTTAGTCATTACACACTCCAAACCTTGGCATCTCTAACTGCCCTGTCTTAGAAACAAGCAAGCTGGCTTTGCAATTTATGATGGGATGATCCTTCCTTCAGGGCACTAATGCTATCCATGATACGTGATCAGGAAAGAAAGGTTCTAGAAATCTGCTGTATTTGTTTCCACTGCAACTGTATGGCTTGCTTTTGAGCAATTAATACTGTTCACACTATCTACAGAATCTGGTATTTGAATTTTTTTTTTTCAATTTTTCGTTAATGCCCAGAGGCCTCAATTAGGCACCCATTTCTTCYGCCCAGAAGAGCTTAAAATGTATTTGCTGGGTATATAAAGTGCCATATCTTACAATCAGTTTACCTCTTCCCATTTCACCAGGTCCTTAGATGGCATAGAAGCAATTAGGTGGATCTACTAATTAGGAGGATTAGTTTGTCATGGCCTAGCCAAGCTGCTCTAGTTCATGCTAACGATGATCTGGCTCAGAAACGCTCTATATTTAACTGCTCAGATAATATATGTATTTTGCAAACTATTAAAATCGACTGGAATGCATCATATACTCAAATGTAAAGTTAAAGAAACTCAACCCTAGACAGGTGCCCATTTGTGATACAGCTAAATGAATAAAGTCAGGAAGGTTAATAGGAAGCTGACTGAAAACTTCTCCTTCCTCCTTTAGTTTTCCACACATCACCTATCATCAGCTTTTAGGGCAGTCAAAATTTCCAGATACTCTTGTTAGGCTTTTGTGTTTTTTTTAAACTAGCTTTACTCACCAAGTTCTCTGGGTAATCCAAAATTAAGGGACAGAGAGAAGAGGGCATATAAGGGTGAAAAATTTTAGAAGGACTCGTCTCACAAGGCAAGAGACCTGCTTTGACTCAGGTGAGTGCACTGCTGGACTCATTTTGCCCGGAAATGCTGTGTTACACAGATCACCCAGGGCTGGGCTAGTCCCAAACACAGGAAAAAGTGGCTCTGGGGTGGAGGGCTGGGGACGGGGCAGCAAAGCCTTCTACAAGCCCAGTATGGAATAACCAAAGCAGTTCATCACCTGGTGCCTGGGACGACCCACAATGGAAGGGAAAACTGCTCTTGGAGCATCGTCCCCAGCGAAGCCGGCTTTACAGAGCCCTGACCCATTGTCACAAACAAGGGCAGTGCTGTCCTCTTCCTCGCACATCTTCTATGTCAACGTCCTCAGGCCCTCCAGACAGAAAACGGCCCTATGAAAACAGCAGGAAAGAATTTAAAAAAAAAAAAAAAAAAAAATCCCATACTCAGGTAGCAGACAGACCCTTGAAGACAGAGACAGCTGTATGAAAGCAACCAACACCAGCAAAGAGAGGTATGGCACCAGATTGGCAATCACAAGGCCTGCGGGGCTATATGAGGGAACAGGCTTCCTTTTGAAAGCACGAGAGGTTTCAACCACCTCTGCCAGAGGGCTCTATGCACTAGAGATTATCCAGGGGATTCCAGAGGAGACTTCTAGTCCTGCAGCATGGGCAGACAGATCAGGGAGCAGCAAATGTTTATCTAAATTTGGTTACAGAAATCCATGGCTGGGCGTGGGTGGGAGATAAAAGAGAACGCTGGACTGACAGTTGCAAAAACAAAGATCCCTTTGCATCGGATTCAGCACAACTTCCCCCACTTTTCTATCACCCTGACAAAATCCTGACACATGTGGAAAGCTGTCAAAGGTAAGAGCACTTCAGTCTTCCCACACTTCAGTCTTGGGCTTCCCAAAGACTAACCACAGTAAATGCTAGGCATGTACCAGTGGTGTTTTCCTGATGCAGGTATTAACCCATTGGGTCAAGATGGCCAATTAAGTTCACATTTAACCTTCTAAAAGAGAAGAAATGTTCCCAATTAAAAAGGAAAAAAAAAAGCAAGCCTTTTCCAGCCCTCCCCTAGTCACTCAGAAAAAATAACCCGCCTTTAAAATGAAGTCAGGGACAATATGTTTTAAAAACAGGCCATAGCATATGGTCTATCATCATTTCAAAGGAGCTAATAAACTGCATTTGTAGAGTGGCAGAGTAATTTATGTTGGCTCCTTGTCTCAGTAAAAAGAAACTGTTTTCCTCCTCTGGCAGAAGGAAGATAATATGGCTAATAAAAATGCTTTGAAGGCTTTGTATTAAAGTCAATTACAGAAACAAGCACTGAATACCAGGACTCAAGAAGAACTATTTTCTTGCAATTTATAATGTGGTAGGGAATCACTTGGCTAGCTCTGAGCCTGGGCTTCCATGCAGAGTTCAACAAATTGCAGCGTGTTAACAGCTAAAGGAGACAGCTGTCATCCACAGCCCAGCTGGCTCCGCACGCAGTCTCCAAAACCTTCTGCCACTGGAATACTGGAAGCACAGAACGAAGTGGCAATGGGGTCGGCAAGAGCCATGGCTGATGAGCAAAGGAGCCCACAGTCTGCTGTTTAGCCTCTACATCGGATGGAAAGCACAGACAGTTCTCCCAAATCCTTCATTTGAGATTCTCTGTCTCTCCCCAGCCAGGCAGCCATGAGACACAGCCGCAGCCCTGCTCCTGCAGGCTGCTTGGGCATGGCTCCCAGGAGAAGACAAGGAGAGGGAAATCCTAACTTGATGTACTCCAGATATTTTATCATTATTACTGGGAAAGGAAAGTAGGTTGCAATTTTTGTATTTATTAAACTCCTGGGAAAACTGGCTCTTTATATTCAAACATTTACTGAATGGAGTACAATTGTTATCTAACATGAATGAACAGACTGGGTTGGACAAACCATTTCCTAATTAGGAAATAGGCTTTTCAACCGTCTGTTTTTGGAACAAAGTTCGAGGTCAGGGGGTTTGCTCAAACCCATGCAGCTAATGCAGTGCCAAAAATCACTTGGGGGAGGGGAAAGAAGGGGGCAGGAAAGGCTACATTTCGGAGCTTAGTGGACTTTAAATGAAAACCATATTTAGTAATAAAGCACAAAAAGTTGAAAAATCAAAGCTGAATGATTTCAGACAGGGCGCTCTGCTGCCAGCCAGTGAGTTACAGCTCAGGACTGCCGTGGCATGCAGTAGTAACATCTTACAGCAGCAAACGTCACTCAGCACTGTGGAAGAAAGGAAATTTTTCTCCCAAGTAATTAATACAGTATTTAGCCTCTTTCTTCTACCCACTTTATATCTAAAGATAACCAATCACCTCACCAATCTCCACAACAAGCTACTAAGAGAACTCCAGCCCCACAAGAAATACTGTGTGTAGCTTGTTCCTTAATGAAATGTTTGGCATTTTACAGAACAGTAGTTTCATATACATAGAGACAAGGACAAATACACACGCATCCTCATTGTATCCTATTAGACATTGCTATTTTGCATACTTCCAGCTCTTCTTACAGTCACATTCCCCAAAACACTCACGTCACCTTACACTGAGTTAACAGCTCTCAAGCAAACCTGCTGAGACACCCTACTACACAGCGGGCAAATTCCCCCCTTCAGGAACTCTGTTCTGCACAAAACTAACACCGCAGGGTCACACGGGTTCATTTGAACATTAATATAGCTATAATTCCAGCCATGGCATTACACAGACTGTGTCTTTATGCTGGAGAGCTGGTGGAATCAGCAAAATCATCAGGTAGAACTTTTATTTCCCTTTCAGAAGCGCTATAAAATAAAGACAACTCAGTATAGATATTACAAGCAATTTATCAATGCAATTCTAATAAGTAAGTAAGTTTGCTTAAGCAAACTACAGCACAGCAGTACGTCCTCCTGAATAGCTTCCATTTGACATTATTTAATTGAAGTCCTCCAGCAATCTGTAAATCATGCTATTGGTTCAGTGCCACTTACCCTGACAGTGCTTGGCTGGGGATAGCTGCTCTGGGATGGTGCACTYGGAAAGCTCTGAGGTTATATAGCCCCTTCAGCTCTTCTCCTCCCACTAGCCTCCCAAACAAGGAGCAGAGACAGACAGAGACAGAGCTGAAGTCTCTAACAAAACCATATAGGGACCTTATTACAAAAACCTCTAATCTGGGTGGCCACAGGCCCTGGGTCTCTTCCACTGCATTCCAGTGTAGAGCTCATGAAACAGGAGGAGACTTTCAGCTGTGTAAGATAAACACTTCAAAACTTCAGGAGAGTTGCTAAAATGTAGAGAGACGGAGTGTGCCCACAATGGACACCCTCTGGCAGGAGGAGCATGTGTTCAAACAAGAGAGGTCCAGGCCTCCATAGTAACATCCAAGAGGCAGAGAGATAAATTGGAAGTGCAGTCACTTATAACAGGGAAGGCGTTTTTAAGGAAACACTTTGCTTTCATTAAAGATTTTGAGAAAAACAATGAAAATATTTCTGGCAAGCTAAACAGCTGCTGAATTTTGCTACAAAGTCTCTTTAAAAGCTCAGCGTTTTGCTTGTATGCTAAATATTGCCCATAGGCTTAAGGGTAGTGAAAAAAGTACCTGCTGTTGTATAGAGTTCACAGTGAAGTCTTTGAAGGTTGTGCAAATTTTCTGTTAAAAGATTGTTACAATCCCCTCTGGATTGCGATGGGTTAGAATCCATTCTGTTTCTCTGTCAGCTTATTTTCAAAACCCTAGGACCCGTGGGTTCTTTGCCCCTACTGCTACTCCACTGATGGCCACAAGTCTGGACTGCCGTACACTCATCTCAAATTGTTCATAATAAAGTTGTTAAATTTTATAACCCCCTTCTAGGTTTTCCATTGAACATATTTTTAGCAAATAAAGCAAGGGTTCTCACTGTACAAGTTATTTTCAGCACAGGACTGGATTTTTACAGCTGTAGCCAGCTGTTCCCTGGACAGGCTGATTCTGGCGAAGCAGCCCTTTCATAGTCAACAATATTTTGTCATTAAGTTTGTACTAAAGACCAGAAATCAGCATCTCTAAACTCCAATACTAAACCATTACAAATTCAAAACTGCTCTAAGCACACAAGCCAAGAAAGATGTGAGAATCCAAGTGAGATCCTTGCTTTGCGAGTCTTGTTACGATGGGGAGGGGCATCATGTGTTTGCTTACAGAGTGTTTGCTGCTAATTGAGTAGTCTTAATGCAAGAAAATCTCCCATACAACCGCAGTGGGAGTTTTTCTGATGTAGAGGTTATAAGGATTAGGCCACTAGTAGAGATAGCAGATAGGCAGAATTATGGATTGAAAACCAAAAGGAATTTAACTTTTAAGGAAAGGAACTTTTGAGGAATGTAACTGCCTTTGAGGGTCAGAAACAGAAGCTAACAAGTGTTGGAACATGAGCCATGCAGAAGCTATTTATTATTTCACTTCCAGCACTGGGCAAAAGATAAGAGATATTTTAAAAACAAAAAAACAAAAAAACAAACAAAAAAACCCCCAACCAACCAAACAACAAAAAAAAAMCACCAAGGGAAGAAACCTACAACAGAGGATATAAACGGACCCTTTTTTGCATATCCAACTGACACTCAAAGGACAGTGAAAACCAAATTCTTTGTTTTCAAACAACACTCAAAAACACAGCTGAGAAAAATTACATACCTCACATAGAACGTACTGTATTAGATCAGGGAACTCAGGTCAAGGGGAAGGAAAATTTCACACAGCAGAACCCTTCACTGCAGTATCATGTCTATTTTGATACAAACATCAATTACCTCCTAGATTGAAGGAAACATAATCCAAGGTTTCAGAAGCATCATCTACTACTACTCCTTGGAAATACCAAGACTGGGACAAAGATCCAAAAGAATCCAAACTCTTCGCCTTAATGAGAAGAGGTTCACACTCCCAAAAAAGCTTACTGGCGTTGATGCTCTAGCAGATACAGCACATATGAGATGGCAGAGTCAAGTAAACAACCCTTCCGTAGAACTGGTAAACCACTCACACTGCACCTCAGCATAGCTAGAAATACAGGTAACAGTTTTCTACAAGAGGCCTCTGTGGATATTATAGGAGGCAGTGGCCACGCAGATACCACAGACATCTTTGTATCTCTGTTAAGCTTCCTCACAGTTCCTGTAAAGTTAGCCTAGTGTGTACCACAATTGCCAGTGGTGGCAATGATGGCAGCAGCAGCCCCTTGGTTGCTATGAGGAATGGTTATCTGGGTGGGGATCACACATCACCTTGCCTGTCATGGRTACCAAAGATGTGGGAATCCCAGGTTTCAGGGTGCTCATGAAAAAGGCTGACACAGAGTCTCATTCAGAGCAGGCAGCTGTTGATACAGCAATAAAGAGAAAACACCAGTTGTTTGGAGGGACCTACCATAAGAAGGATATTTGTTAGAGACAGGGCTATGCAGACTAGAAGGGAGAAGTAAGCCCAGAGGCTGACTGAGCAGTAGTGATGGATACACAGGAACAGCACAGGAAAAATGTAGAGATGCTGCACAGCCGTGCCTCCAGCACACAATGGAGAGCCAGCGCTCAGCAGGCAGCTCGTCTCTGGGGCATTACGTTATGGAAGGTCCCAGGGCAGGAAGGAAAGAAGGCAAACAGGTGAACTATGCAAGGAAATTAGGTCAGTCATGCTTGAGGGACATTACAGAATATAGGTATTTCTTTTCTTCTTAGTGATTCCTTGCTCGAGTTACGATCACACAGATATTACTACAGATAAAAACACATGGGAAAAAATGACATTAGTAGTTTACACCTTTCTTCTCAGCAACATAGGTGATTGCCAGAGGGGTGGGGGGAAGGGGGAAATGTACTTGGCATGAGACAGGAATAAGAACCTAAAGACAACTGAACAGAACAAGTCTTCTGAGAATCAAGCCTAAATGCTGAGGATAAAACCTCTGAAGCCTCCTTTGTAGCTATGGACACATACCAGCTTAGCCCAAATATAAATAAATAAATAAATAAAATTTTTTGCAAGAATACAATACCATTTCTGAAAGTAGTTTAGCTTCCCCTCTGGAGGCCAATTCCATCACCACTTTCTGCTGCCTATCTTTCAGTACTTATCCCACCCATTTGTATGGCAACTGCCACAGCGCAATTTGCCTGGTGTGTCTATATCCCGAGGTTCTAGTTCTTTCATTGCATTCATAGCCAAAAACTATGGTTTTTATTTGGCTTCCCCTGGGAACTTCTCTGTTTGTCCATGCTAAACCATTTTGCAGTCTCCATCACAGCAGCATGTCCTGAGTATGATCAGAGAAAGGAAAATAAGTGGAAAAAATTATTTTGCCTCTTTCATACCCTTTTCCCTGCTCTCCTTATAGTGATACTAGCAAAGCTCCCATGCACATTGGAAACTTCCCCACTCACTTCAAGCATCTTTCAAGATATCAGCGGAAACTCTTAGCTACATGTTCCTTAAGTCAAATTCTTTGGTTTTCTGTAACTTGTGCAGATTGTCATATGGACACAAAATGTGCTTGGGACTCCACAGCAGCAGGAGCTGTATAGCCACCACACCTAGGAAATGGGCTTCAGCTGGCTTGAAGAACGCCGGCTCAGAGGCCACACACCAGTTCGTAGATGCCATACTTTTTTGGCAAAGGAGGGCAGAAGCGGCAGTCTTATCCCAACTGCTATAGAAAACTGGGAATAAAGTAACCCCTGTGCTCATAACATTACAAGCCATTACTTTATAAGGGAAAACAACTTCTGAGACGTGCGTGGAGACCTTCCTGCCTACATCCAATTGGCTCTTTAGGAATGAGGCTCTGCTAAGTATGTCTCTGGCTCCTTTTTATTTGGGGATTCCTTTCATCTTCGTAGCATTAGCAGAATCTCTAAATGTTTTCGTTTGTCTGGCTTCAGGCCCTCTCCTCTATCTCATTGATAGACTTTACACTTCCCCACCCCCTGTTTTGAGAAAGGCAGAAATAAATAAGCTTTAGGGAGCAGAAAGTCCCTCTAATAACCTGATTCATTGCAGCTGTCACACAGTATGCATCTGTAAAGTGTCAGATCAACCATAAGCTGTCAGACCCAGAGACTAGCTTTCTCTGTGATTGTCAGGCTCTTGCACTGCTCTCTCTCTAACAACTAAGACAAAACGGCTCTAATCATTCTCAAATATGGCAGTTTTCAACCTACAAAGTTTGGAAAATAGTTTCACCAGTGCTGTTCAAGAGCTAGAGGATACAGTGTTTGCTTCCTGGGCCTCCTGAGTGGGGTGATGAAGCATGTTAATTCACAACCTTCCTTCACTTTCTTGACAAGGTATCTTCCTCCGTGGTGGTGTGATAAAGTTATTATTCAAAATCAAAGGAATGTATTCAAAGTAAAAATGAGCTAATGGCTCCCTCACCATCCTTCTTAGATAAATAAATAGAACATAAGAATGAGCCCTGCTGGGTCAGGCTGATACCCATCTAGCTCAGTATCCTGTCTCTGAGATTTCCTGATAGCAGATGCTTAGGAAAGAAACGGGACGCCTACAGCGATAATTTTCTTCCTGTATCCTTTCTGCTTCCTTATGTGCAGCATAAGGATTTCTTGAGACAGGAGTTTGTACCTATATCTTCGTGCGTAACAGATGCAGACAGATTTTTCCTCCATAAATTTGCCTAATTTAAACACATAGTTTTGGAGAGAGAGTGCCCTCCATTATTTTTTGTGGAAATAAGCTCTACATTTCATCTGCAAGGCAGCACCATAGCTCACACTCCAGCTGGTGTAGACAAGCCTAATGTTAGAAAGAAAACATCAAATATATCAGGAGCATAGTCAAAGGAACACTGTCTTTATATAAAGAGCTGCAAATCCACCAGAGATCCTGGATAAGCCCTCAGGCCACTGGCCAAGGCTGAGCTCTACCCCACTGTGTGTAAACTCCTAGCAGCACCTCAGTAGCTGGTTCACAGTTCATGCAGACATATCTGTCCTAAATGACATTGTAGACAAGGCTTCACGATAATGCTGCATTGGCACATCTCCTAAGAGCTAAGAGAGAACAGATTCCCCCAGACGATTATCAGGACCACTCCAGTGACACACTATCTAAATTTGTCAAAATGTAAATGAAATCATCTCAACCATATCACTGTGAAAAACAAGCCCTGTATTCCTGAGGAAGTCAGACCTATGCGGCATGTGCGTGGGGCGGGCAGAGCACAGGGGTCCTTCTTCCACAATAACTTCCGAGCTCCCGAACCAAGCTATTCCCAGACTGACAGCAACAAGGAGACCAAGTTCCCACCACATTTTCGGAAGTGGTTGCCCTGTTATTATCTCTCCAAAAAAGGTTTCAAGGTGAGCTTGCACATCATGAGAAATCAGATCATTCCTATCAGAGAAATTTGCTGGAAGCAGGTTTCATGAGGCTATTACTTACAGATTAAACCTGTGGACTCTGCGTGCCTAGTTATATCACACAGCTTCACAAGCTCAGGTGCCTGTAGCAGCCAATTTGGCTGGCCCTCCAGCAAACAGCAAGGAAAAGGACCTCTACAGGGTAATTTCTTTCACTACCAAATTTAATAATTTTCTGTAGTGCCAGAGTTTCACTTTTTGCGACCGACACACAGCTTTTTTGCCCGTGGGCTCTGGACGATGGCAAACTGTGGAGCCCCTCTTACCACAAACATCAACAAGCAGGTACCTACCTCTTCAGATGGCCCAGCCCTGGTCTCCAGCCCTTTTCTCCTGGCACCTGGGCTCGGCGCAGTTAGGTGTCGCTGCTGGGCAGGACAAGGAGACATGGCCCTGCTGCAACTTATTTGTCTTCTGTATGAGCCACTCAGAACAACCGATAAACAAACAACTCCCAAGAGCTGTTTTTAGCTTTCTTTAAACCTCCATGAGAACCACTGTATCACAGTGAAGGAATGAGCATTATACAGCAATAAACTGAAGAACGTACAAAAAATACAAGGGGAAATCTACAACCTATATGACTAACATGAACACATACTTTAAAAAATACCTTAGGATAAAAAGGAAATGTACTTTTAGAATTGGCATGCTATTATATGGAAATATACGCTGTTATATGGAATTGTCAAAAATAATGTGGCAAATGCAAACATATTTAATACATGTGCATTTTCTGTACCAGGAAAAAGTCAGATGTCAATTCAAAGGATTGCAAAACAGTTCGGGGTTTTATATTTCAACTCCATTGCAGGAGGGTGCTAAAAGAGCCAGCAGTAGAGTTGGGCATGTACAGTGCAGCAGGTTTCGATAGCCTGCATCCATCCAGGTGTTCCAGAGAAAAGGCCAAAGTGTCTCCAGAACAATTAACACTTATTTTCATTAATCCTTAAAAATGCTTAAGGGGTTTTCCTGAAACAGGAAGAAAGACAGTTTAACAAAAATTTCAAGCATGTAATGGCAAGGAGTAGCTAATGACAAACTTGCCAGATGAACACACCACTCTAAGTCAAACTATCACAGCTGCCAATATAGAATCCAAATAATAAAAAATAAAAGGAGATAATATAATAAATGCTGATGAATAAGGCTTTATAAAAATGACTTCTTGTCCAACTTCTTTTGAGAAATATTACAAACTTAGTTGTAAAAGACATCTAAAGCCTTTTACTTTCTAAAACATGAAATAATTAAAAATAAGGCGAATGCAGAATCGACCTATGCAGAGTAGCATGAGAACTGTCTAGCTGAAGTCTCACAGCACAGCAGCGCAGGGAAATCACTGCTGAGTGGGTGCGATTCTGTGGGACCTTCCCTACCCATCATTGGCTATGCACCTTAATGCCTTTATCAGTGATCTGAACAATAACATAAGTTACAGATAAATGTCACAGATAAAGTGTGTGTGTGTGTGTGTATGTGTTTTTATAGCTTGTTACAATCTACATTATAGATCTAGGGTAAAACAGAGCCCTCCCCAGCAGAATCCTGTTTGTAATATGAAGCCTTGAGAAAACTCTTTGCGTCTCTGACCTGTGCAAAAGGATCCCTACCCCCATCCATCGCACTTTTGCTGAATGTCATTTTGGTTGATGAAAACAAGGTGCAGACAAACACACGCAGCAAAGTGGTGCCTAACTCACCGCAGCGTGCAGGAAGGACAGGACTTCACTGATGCTCTCCTCTGCCCTGCCTGCAGCATCAACCTGCCTCTGTCGCACCTTCCTGCACACATCCTGGCTGCTCGTTGGGCCTGGAAGACCCTCCTGTTATCTACTGTGGTGCTGCAGGAGACTGACAGCTGATGATGGCTGGTCACTTAGCCAGGAGGAACTTAGCACGCAGCTATTACTCATGCTCTAGCACATTCAGTTTACAAATCTCTCCCCAAATGATGCTCAAGTCTCACAAGAAAACTGAAGCAGGCAGGTTTTTCGCCTTTGCTTTGCAGATGCATCTTAGTTACATAAGGTAGTTTCTTCCTGTTTCTTACAGACAGTCATAATAACTATGGAAAAGTACAGATAACATGCTATTTTTGTTTAATAATTTGGTTGGTTTTCTGAAAGTGTGCCAGCATTTTCCAGCCAAATGTAGGGGTTTTTTCCCTCTTCCACTAAATGTGTTCTACATGCCCACCTTTAACTGTTTGCTCAAGTTCCCTATCAGACCAAAGAACAATGTTTTGTTCTTTTCCTTTTTTGACTGTAAGAGAGACTTAGACACACATTTCTGAAACAAACATAACCATCCTTCAAAAATAAGGAAAAACACAGAATTCTGCAAAGCTTTTGCTTATTCCAGCCCATTTCAAGACCAATTGTTGTACCACTGGCCTCGTGGGGGGTGAAAAATGTCAGGACTCAGGTCTAATCTGCTTATAGCCCAGCTGGAGATTTCTCCAACCTCAACTGCTTTTTGATCCATTTCTTAACCAGGATAAGATCACAGATACTGTTCTGTATTGCACACACACGTATAGTGTGCCCATAGGGACCGATACAGATACAGCTCTCGCTGCACACAGCTCTCCATTCCATAGACAGAAGGCTAACATCTGCCTGGTTTCACTGTGGTTTTCAGGACTTCAAGAATATCCCAAGTACCTACAGGCAGAGAATGTCAAAGGCTGCTGATTCATGTTCTGTTCTTCTTGCAAGTCAGTAACAGCACTAAATAAAAGACAAGGTTTTGTATATCTCTGTCTCAGAATTATGGTTTCTAGCATGTTGTCAGTCCTGTAAGTACCTCCCAGGTTTCTCTTTCTTCAGTTCCTTGCTAGTAACTTCTTGAACAGACGTAGTAACTCCTTTCACTACTGCAAAACACTGTTGCCCGAGGATCTTGAAAATGCCTGGATAGTTTCCACATTAGAATACCAGAACTACATACAACTCTTTCAGCTTCCTAATTAGAGCCTGTTACTTACTGCATTGTATTTAGCTGTCTCTGGGAATTGATTTACAAGGTCAAATGCTCAGACCTTTTCAACATAATATAAATCATTCCTCTGCATTCTGATTAGTCTGTGTTACACAGCATGAACACATTGTTTAATAAAGGGACAAAATTATGCAATTAGCAGGTCTTCAGCATAAACGTGTCCCCCTTTCTGAATTGTATTTAAATAAAACAGTGTTGCTATAGTATTTTATAACATTAAAAACTCAGCGCCACTTGCATTGCAAATGGCCAGGCCTTCTCAGAAAAACGGGCTGGAGGGAACAGGGGACAACTGCACACAATACAACCTCCTGTTTTCATGAGAGCTAAACCTTCCCTATTACCTTGATTTTAATAATTTATAGTTATTCTTCTGTAGACTTGTTTTTGTCAGATCCTGTTTTTCAGGCAGACCCACTGAAAAGAAAACATGTGGGTTTTGTACCAGGTCACTCAGGAATAGTGGAACAGTAGCTGGGAGAGCAAGGAACAAGCTCCACGTAGCAACAGCCCTTCACTGCACCAAGCCGAGATGCTCCAGGCTCTGCCATGCGGCAAGTGCAGGGCAGACCAGGCTGTCCCTTCGGGGGGCTGATGGAGAAGGGGCTGGCAGCCAGCCCTGCCTCCCAGAGGGAGAGAAGTCCCCAGTTACTGATATAACGTATCTTTACATCTGCTTTATGCACGTGTAGTGAAATCTTAGCTTCACTCAAGGCAACATCAAAATTGCCATTGATCTCAAGCAAAATCACAGCTCACTGAAGTGATTCAATGAGAGCTGAGAATCCGGTCCAAAACCTCTACTTCAAGAAGGCAAGACAATTTCCTTACACTATTACAGCAAAGGGATGCAAGTCCCTCTTCATTTCTCACATGAAACTGAGGAACTGCTCTCCTCTCAGCATGCTACCTCCAGATGGGGGAGTTTCTGAGCACCCCCGAGCTGGGAGAAATACACGGGAAACCTGTGGCTGTTAAAGCTGTAGCCTGTGCTGGCACCAGTCTCTCCTGCCCATCACAGGGAACCATGTTCTGCTGTTCATCCCTCTGTGGTCCCCCATCCGGTCTCCCATTCCTGCACGTGAGCTGGCTGACAGCAGGAGAGGCAGCTACTGTGCAGTGCAGAAAGGATGCCTCTTCCGAAATACTTGGCTTCCAAGAAGTATTTAAGAAATGATTCAGCTGAAAAATATCACTAACATCTTATCTGGCAACTTAACAGACTGCTGCAGACAGCAAACATCAGTGTATCCCTTCTTGTTACGACCACCCCTGGAGAYGCACAGCTTTCTAAGCCCATCATTTAATTGCTGATGAGAACCACCAATGGAAAACAATCAACTGCATTTTGATAGAAATATAAATTATTCTGTAGTACATACTCATTTCATTTGCTTCATGCTCATAAAAGCTTGACTATGCAGCGGCTGTGCAGCTGAACAGAGAAGATATGACTCATTCCTGTAGCTGTATGAGCTACCCAGGCCTCTTGTCTGTTTGTGCAGATGCGTGGTAGAAGTGGGTGAGTAGGTGAAGGCAGGGAACAGCGACAGCCCCACCACCTCCAAACCTTGCTCCTACCACAACAGCCCCTCTTTACCAGAATTTAGCTCTTGATCGTCAACCTGAAGCACAAGCCCTGGTTAAAAGCGCACAGCAGTGCCCCGGAGACAAACATTCAGAGCGAGATCACGGCATCCTGTTCTCGCTCTGAAGAACTTTTGATGTCACAGAGGATGCCAAACTGCATCTGAGACGTTAGTGGGAGGGATAAAACTTTTCACATCACTGTCCCTCCCCCCCGCCAAAGAATTTCAAAGATTAAGCGATATCCAAAAAAACACAAGAGAGTTTGGAGTCTCAGCCACAAGGCATTGCTTTATCTAAGCGTGCTAGTCTCACTTGCTAGATGATATCCGAGAAAGAGGAGCATGACAGAGCAAAGCAAACCAGTGGAACTAAATCCCAAAAGACATAATRTTTCTTACAGTTTCAGAAATTCTGATCAAACACAGTATGCTAAGATCTTTTAAAATGTTTCCTTTAGCTTCTCCTCCCCATCACCACCTTTAATAAAATTTGTCTTAGTTAACTTTAAAATTATTATGAAAACTTTTTTCCTTGAAGGGTGGCTCTCTGGGTGTCACTTACTCAACATCAGAAGTAAAGCCATCTGGTGTGCCTGTTACTGCCATCTTCAGATCAAAGGTTAAAAGCAGAACTAAAGACCTCCTTTTACTCACATTTACCTTTTAACTCCAGGCATTTCTCTACAGATCTTTCCTCTCTCATCCTCAGTACAAGGATTCAGCCTTGGATTTAACTCACAAATGCAGGAAACTAATACTACTCACAGACTAAATCAGCCGTGCTCTGTCCAGGCAGTGCCTGAAGGGAAAAGGTTTTGAACACTTCCTCACTCACCTCTGGAGAACATCTAGCCTCCCTAGCACATTATCTCAGAGCTTTTACAGTTCATCTGTTACACATTTGACAGTTAGCATTTGCTGTACACCAAGCTTTGCAAGTATAAAGTATAATCTTAGTATTAGTAATACCATCCTGAAAAAACAACTAAGAGCAATTAGCCTGAAAAAAAGAGAAAAGAGCACCAGCCAACCTCTGAAGCTAATCTGCCTGCTACAAGTTCTGGATGGAGACAGAGCTCTGCAAAACATTTAAAAGAGATGCATTTACAATATATCAAGTCACAAAGTCAAATTTTAGGTGAGCCCGTGTGATGTGCAATATATTTGCTAAATAATGCAGCATTCAGGATCTCAGCACTCACTGGTAGAGTGCACACACAGAGGACTGGGACAGGATGGTCCCATGGCTAAAATAAAGTCAATAATCAACCCTAAGATAGAAACACATCTACATTTATGGTAAGGTTATAGTGATTGGCTGTAGGAGCCACCAGGCATCCAGCCAATTTGCTTTTCCAGTCAAAGGAAATGTTCGGTTTGTTTGAAAAATGATTTATTTTCCTGCTGTGAAGAATGCATTGACATCATCAAACTGGGTCTGTTGAACAAAAGCATGGATCCAGGGTTGTGTCAAGAAGTTGAATTACAAGAGAAAGGAAACGCGTCTGTTTCAGCTTTCTTTTAGAGTGACAGGGACTATTCCCAATTCTCCTTTATCACCTTCTCCAGAGGAGAACTGCTAGAGGGGACAAGTGACTTGCTACAAGTTTCGGTTTCCACTCTGTTTTGTTCCACTCTGTTTTGTTGTGTTTCCACTCTGTTTTGTTGCTAGTGTGGTTTTAGATAAACACTAGCATCTATGGCTCCACAGGCCTGTGTATCGTATCACTATTACTTTTAATAGGAACATGCTGCATGCCAGAGCTCCCTGATCTGATTTGATGTAACACCATGCAGCACCCTTACAAAAAAAACCACAGGGTTTCCATAAACCTCTCTGATCGCACACTGCTTTCCCACTTCTATGCTGTCATATCAGCTTCTCCACCCACAGAACGGCGTGTTTGGGCCAATACCGTGCTTTGCTACATCATCTGACCAAGAACCTTTCACTGTACCACTAACCAAGGTGATTATAAGTAGTATCTTAGGAAGGGAGAAGGGTAACCTCGAATTGTCAGAATCTGGCCATATCACACTGCAACAAAATAGCCAGTAGTTACAGCGGTTACAGATCATTTCTGGTCCACAAGACCATAGAGCAAAGGGTGCAGCTGGTGGGTGGAGCAAGGTCACCATTTTAATGTTTCACAGAAGATTTGGAAAATAAAGGACAAAGCATTCCACCGTAAAACTGTACTCACCAAGAGCTGATGATTTAAGGACTGATGCCACTCCGATCATTTCCCAATAGGGTTATCTGATGCTCATGACGAGAGTCACAGAACGGAACAAGTTTGAACCAAGGATGAAGGAGATGCAATAGACCTGCAGGAGTAATGGTTACTCAGTGTAGTATTTGAACCAAAAGTCAAAATTAGGTTGTTCTGAACATACATGAGGGAGGGAAGAGGCAAAACAGAAAAGCAAAATAAAACAAAATGCAGACAGAAAGTGAAACAAAATGACTCTACTTTGGGCCCGATTATTAAGTGTTTAATCTTTATCCCCCTTCCCTTTAAACTTCAGATTATTTACAAAGCATGAATCGCATAACAAAATGTTTCATTTTAAGTATCTCCAAAACATATATTCTGTATTCTCTCCTATTTTCCTTCCTTTTCAGCCAAATCAAGTTTTCCAAATACAACAGTTGTGTCCCGTAATCCACAGTTTAAGGCAAACTTACTATATACTAAAAGACAGGGGAATAAGTGAACATATGCAAAACAAGAAAATGCAAAGCTAACAGGAAGACAATTGTAGTGAGGAGTTCATAACTCTTCTCAAATTCAACAGCTCCTACATTTTATTATATTAAGGTATCCCAGTGTAAGTCTTCTGTGCAACAATAATCTTCTAATGTGTATTGTAGGTCAAAGGAGAATTTAAGTTTGATGGAACTACTTTGGTTAAGTTACACTACGTTAATCTAATTTCCCAATCTTAGTATAAAAGAACTGCTAAATAATTACCAATATGCCAAAACAAATCTAAACCAAGTATTTAAAAAAAAAAAAGTGTATTTAAATTTAAAAAATCCGTAACAGTTTAACAAAGAAAAAAGTAGTAGAAAGCAAGTCAGATCTTATGCTTCCTCCCCCCGTTATTTTCCCTCTGGAATATAAATATGGATTCAACATTTTGAGATGAGACCAATACAATGCACAGGCCTCTCAGCCCTCAATCATGTTTTATTTCACCTTGACAAATTTTTCTTCACCTGGAGAAACTAATTAAGTTAGCCTCCTCAAAAACTTAGCAATTCATAAGGTCATAATACCCTGATGGTGTCACTTTCTCTAGGTGCAAGTAGGCTTTTGGAGAGGGAAGAAAAGGTTTGATGCCAGTTAAGGCATGAATACAGATTCCAACTCAGCGACTCTCAAAGCCAGAACACTGCGGTTGTGTGTGTCTAAAATTATTCCTCAGGTGTTTTTGCAGCTATCTTGAACAGAATTTCCTATGACCAGTGCACATATGTGGACATAGAACAACAATAACAAGAGGAAGAAAAAAAAACCAAAACACAAAAATCAAAACAGCACAGTAAATAAATCAAAAACTTCACTTTTAATTCCAAAACCTTACATTTTTAAAGGTGGAATTGCAAAGGAAATAAAAAGTCAGTCTCCTGTGTGTTAACTGTTCCTGGAGTTTGATCCCACCACAGTCTGATCCCTCTTTGCATGTTAGCAAAGGTGCAAGGCCACCTGCTGGTAAGAAAAATAGTGCAGCGTCTTGTACTCCTGTTTGCACTCCTCAACTGACATTTGAATTAAGCTTTAGATGAAGGGTGAGTAAAGAAAATAGTCAAGGCTGCCACTTTTACCAGCCCAAAAAAGCTGCTGCAACCCAAGGAACAGTGCAAAGCTGAAAACACTGGCATTACAGTGCTCACCGATGCCAACTCAGGATAGTCAAACAACAAACAAAAAATCCTCCAAACACATTGCTGTCTCTTGGTTTGTATCCATTATATATATATAAAAAAAAAAAACCCAAAACACCAAACAGCTATAGTTATTAACTCTATGACTCCAAGTCATATGCAGACACTATTGTTTTGACAAGAATCTGGTGGCTTCTCAAACGTCTCTCAAAGCTCCCTACCAAGACAAAAACACTCTACCGCAGAACAGATATGCGCATGCAGTCATCACTCCTCCGGGGGGGCGGGGAAGAGTGTAAGCCACATATGCCTGATAGACATTAGCTACATTAGAGGAAGATATTGGGTAATTAGGGCAAGAAGCACACTGAGGTGTTACTGCATGCTAAGCGATGCCTGCTGAGGGCCCAGTCATGTCAGGTTTTGTTTTTAGGACAAACCACAATCCACCAAGTGATGAATTTGGAAACAACTCTACCGAGCTTTCTGCTGCAGCAGCTGTCTGTATCCGGATAACGTTGCTCGCAGTCCCTACCTCCACCCCTACCCACACGCAAATTTCCACAAGAATAACAGCCTCGGGTACATGCTAGTTTGGGTTTTCCCTGTAGGAACTACAGACGTGTAACACAGGCACTGCACCCAAGAGAGGTGCGTCTCGTTCGCCATACTCCGTACTGCCACTGGGAAGGCAAAACGTTGATTGTTAAAGGATACTCCAAAGGCAGCATCTCTAAAAATGTGTCAGCAGTACATTCCGTTTTATCCGGAAGTGGTTAAAAAGCCTGAAATATTTAAAACAGCAGCTATTTTTTCATGATGTTATGAACCCAGCTTATCCGCACGGCAGCTAAGAGCCATACCAGCAGAAAATCTGAAGAGTTTCTGAAAATCTGAGTCATAAACCACTGAAAAATGGTGTTTAAAATGAAAATGCCAGCTCAATTGCAACCGTGGTCTTCCCAAGGCAATAGCATCATGTCAAAACCTGAAAGATCAAAACACATATCGATAACCAACACCATCACATTATTTCTAACACTATAAAGGAGGCCAGACTAGCAGCATTTCAAACCACTGAAAGCTTGCAGGAAAAATGCAAGGAGTGACTGGAAATAGCTACAAAACAGAAGTCACAGGCTTGAGCAATCCTTTCAATAGGACAGCAAAAGGCAGTTATCTTCTGCCTATTCTGAATGACTGCTCCACTCCTACGGATTCAGGACTCCCTGCCCCAAGCCTGTCCTTACCAACATTGCAAAATTGGAGTTTCTGCCCTCGGTGGGGAGGCAAGTGCTCTACCCAGCAGTTGAAGCACATGAAGCAAATGCCTCATGCCCAGCCCAAAGTCAGTTGGCATTTTGCTTTGTGACCTCAGGGCCATGCCTGGTATTCACAAGCTGCTAAGCAGGTGCACCCGACCCCATACAGCCCAAACACTTAAGATCCCCGTGGGGAGCGTGGTGCCCACGACACGCAAAGGACCTGGCGTGCCCTTGCCTCCCTTTCACTGCGGGGAGCTCAGCGCAGAGAGCAGGGAGCTGCCCGCGGGCAGAACTGCCCGTCCCATGCCCGGGGGTGGCAGCTCCTGCCCGGGGCTGGCTCCCGACGCCGCGGGCACCTGCGGGCGGGGCGGGGAAGGGGCAGCTCTGCCCGCTATCGGCCCCTCTGCGTCCCCGCAGCGGCGGGCCGGGCCGGGGGGCGGGTCCGCGCCGTGTTTACATGGGAGGAGCCGGGCGTGGGCAGGGCGCGGACAGGAGCAGGCTGCCGGGCCGCTTTCGCTTTGCCGGAGGGTGCGGGCAGCGCTGGGCAGCGGCGGCATGGCTCGGGGGCTCCTTCCCCTGCTCCTCGTAAGTGTCTGCCCGAGCGGATGAGCGGGACGGGCGCCCGGGAGCCGGGCGGGGCGGGCGGCGGAGCCCGGGAGGCGGCGGGCCGGGCTGGCGCTCCGCAGCAGGGCGGCCGGCGGCGGGGACAGCCCCGGCCGGGGACAGCCGTGGCCGGGCGGGGACGCGGCTTGCTGCGGCCGGCGGCGCCAGGAGCGCTGCCTGGTTTCTGATCGCCGCCGGCCGCAACAAACTTTTTTCCGAGATTTCAGGTAATTAATTTAGGCGATTCTTTTTTTTTTTTTTCCTTTAAAAAACCCACCTTCAAGTTCAGGCACTTTGTGATTTTACAGTCACTTCTTAGGGTGCTAGGTGAAGGGAAGTGGGCGTTGTGGAAGAGCAGAGGGGAAAAAAAAGGGGGATGGATGCAGGTGGCTGTCAGGGATACCGGGTCTTGTGCCATAGCTGCGGGGGACCCAGGGACAGCTGGCCTTGGCCTCGGTCTGTAGCCACCCAGACCTGGCCGGAGAGGCTGGCGAGGCAGGTTCAGCATCCATGCATWGACAGCATGGTTAGATCTGCGGCTGGGTATGCCGGGCAAAGACCGCGTTAGTGAAAGCTGACTTGCGCTGCACCTCAGGGATCTGTAACGAAGTGATCTGGCAAAGCAACATAAAGCGAATACCTGTGGCAGAGGAGTTTTGAACCACTACCGACAGTGACCCAGGAAAAGCTAGAGAAATAGTCCAAGTCCAGTGGCATGAAGTGCAGGGTTTACTGGAAGGGCAGGGCCTTCCTTTCTTGCCTTAATCATCCATTATGCACAGTATGAGTCTCTGCAGCTTCAGAGCTTAGGTCACATGTCTAACCACCGTCAGTAAAGTTACCTTCACAAACACTCATTTTGAAGGGCTACTGTCAACAAGGAAGGCAAGGAAGTGTTTCAGTGTCTGCAGCACAGGGATCTCCGCTGTTACATGTGCATTAGGCCAAAGAGCTGCAGTGGCAGCAAGCTCCTGGGCAGGCGACCTGGGCACGTGCAGGTGCAGATGCACTGGCTCTGCCTGTGCACTGCCCCGAGGCAGCCCTGCTCCAAGAGCCCAGAGGTAGGACAGTGGGGCTCAGGCAGGTGGCAGTAAGCCCTGCTGCATAGTGGAGCCGTGAGCTGCCTGGAAGTGTGGATGCGATATACATTGCTTCCCCATCCCCAATTCTCACCTATTTCAGAGAGAACTCACTGGAGTTTGCATTCAAAAATCTCTTCACAGTATAGTTACATTGCTAATGAATGCAGTTTACTTTGGGGTTTGACAGGTTAAAATCAGGTGTTAAGGTAAAAACTACTCAAATTCTGATCTGATTTACTATATAACATGTAGTAAACTATTTAAAGTGATTCAGAGGGTTATGTCCACACCCCTGCACAAAGCACCAGAGCATGGTTAAATACAAAGAAGGATTTTCATCTGCTGACAGAAGTGTGTATTATCTATTCCTGTACAAGAGCAGCAAACAACTGGCAGAAGTGTCAGTCTAGCTCAGTATCTTGGAACTATTCAGAATATAAATTTCTCTTATCACACTGCTCCCAGAAAATAAATATCATTTCTATTCTTACTTTCCACTTGTTTCCAAATTTCAGTACCCCTTAGAAAGACTGTAGCACTCCCACATACTTTGTATTTTTAAAAAACTATGTTGTTTTTTTTTTTATTAGCATGGTGTTCCACTACTTATAAATCAGTAAACCTGGGCAGCATTTGACATACTAATTTGATTAAACCAGAACATGAAAGTAGTATGTTGAATGAGACCTCAATTTTGCAAGGAACTCCATGTTGCACTACGGTAGAAGCAGTTGCAGGGATAGTCATGCAAAATAGCAATAGCCCACGTAGTTAGAAAACATCTAACTTTACCCTGTAAAACAAGCCGCAAAACTACATACCACTCAGACACACTAAAGGAATAGGCCATCTTAAGAGAGTGAAGTGTTGTCTAAATATTTTGTAATTATGTGATATGACTACAGAGCAGGCAAATTTCTGGAAATTTAGACAACATACCTTTGAAAACAGGAATCCTGCATTACTGCGCTGACCCTTCTTTCTCATTTCCCAGACAACTAATGCATGCATTTAAATGTATACGTATAAACAGCCATAAAGTCATGGGATGACCCAAGACTCAAGTGAAAAGTATAAGGGCCCCACTTCTGGAAACATTTGTCTGCTCATGTTTCCACAGTTAACTGCCTTCATCTTTGAGGCAACTCACTGAACAAAGAGAAATTGCCAACAAGAAAACTGTATTGTGTTACAAAAGGAAGAGGGGGAAGAGTTGCTGAATTTCTGCGCTGTCCAGCTCTTACTCATCCTTAGCCACAACATCATCAAAGTGAGGTGGGAGCTGTTAATATTGCTCCAACTCTCCCAAATTGTATAGTATTTTTTAGGTGTTCACTAGTACAGTACTCCAAAAAACCAAAAATAAAAAAAAAAAAAAAAAAAAAAAAAAAAAAAAAAAAAAAAAAACCAACAAAATGACCAGCCATACAACACCCACCCCCCAATATATTGCCATAATTTGCATGCGAGTCAGCTGAGATGTGAAATAGTAATGGATTGCATTTGGACAGTGACGTATTTCAAGACACTGGACAGTAACTGAGGCTTCTTACTCTCACAGGCACGGAACACATACATCTCACTTGAAATTTAAGAAGCTCAGGATGCTTCTAGTTGTGGGGAAATACCAACTCCCATTGCTGGGCTTCAGAAAATGGAACTGGATTCTTTTTGTCCTTCTCATAAAAGATTTTACAACAGGAAATACTATTTTTAGTGGTTATTTTGGTGCTAACTATCAACTTCTGCCTTGGTGGGGGAAAAAAAAAGTGATGGGAGAAAAATGATACTGGAATTATTGGAAGCAGAAATTACTCATTGTAGTAAAAGAATTGGAGTAGAGAATCCTCTTAACAAGATATGTGAAACTACTTACTCTTTGAAAAAGCCATCCTGACAAGGTTAATGCAACGGAGATTAATTACATAGAAAACTGTATTAAAATGGAGCTAACTCTAGCAACCATTTGTCAAGAGTTCCGTAAGCAAATCAAAACTCAGAAAATGAGTTAAAGTTTTTCTCAGCTCCCACTAGGCAAAAAAGAAAAGAAAAATCCCCCCCTCCCCCTTTTTTTAACACTTAGAAAACCCCTGATGAGCTCATGCACGTTGCCCTATGTAACAAATGTGGAGTGGAAAAAAAAAAGGCCACCAAGTTCTGAAGGCATCAGCCTTCTCATCCATAGGCAGCTATGGATTAGAAATGGGAGAAGTGGTTTGCTAAAAATGAAATGTATTATAAAGATAACAGGAGAAAGCAGAGATATTTTTTTTCTCAGGGTTAAAAGTTGTAAAGCTTTAGAAAGTCCTGTATGCAAATAACATGTTCACACACTTCTGAAGCTGAGATTACATCCCCATAAGGTAGGTCTGCTGAAACTTTTCAGTTGAAGGAAGTTGACCTGTTATGAAGAATACTCTGATACAGGAAGAATCAGAGGCCTGAGAATCCCAAAATGACACGAGTTTTCAAAGAAACTAAAGTTCCTGTCACTCTGCCCTGGGAACACAGATGAAAACAGGTTTTATAAAGTCTGCTTAGCAGATGCCTGTTGGTGAAAGCATTTTGGAGGACTCTGTAGGACTGAAGGAGAGAGACGAGGTAGAAAGCTCTCTTGAATGCCTGGGCAGTGCAAAAGGAGAGAAACCAAAAAATATAGGCTCACATGATAATTTTTATGGATTCTGCTAAGGCTAGATATCCCTGATTGATTGATTTTATTCCCACTGACTGCTTAGTTCAATCTAAGTCTTCAGTTTAGATATGACAACTATTTTTCAAGTTAAGATGAGAAAGGTAGAGGAAAGCCTCCGAGAGTCATTTTAGGCTGAAAACATACAGCTGCTGTTTGAATGTACACATCATAAAAAAGCACCTATCACCCCTGCCTATGTAAAAGCCCCTAAAGTGCTTCCTTTCCGCTATTAGCACTTGCTGCTCAGTGACAAGGAAAGCAATTAAGGTGTGCGCAGGAAGCTAAATGACTATTGACTTTTTTTTCCTATAAGAGACACCAAAATTTTTATATAGCAAATGGATTGCTTTTAAGAGGGTGTAAATCCAGGAGGAGAAAGAAGTTGGAAAAAATTAGGGTGTTGCTTTGAAAAATCTCCACAGTTTTCTCATTATTCCTTGTACAGGAAGGTGGTGTAAGATGTCCCTGCGAGCAGAACTGATGTAGGTGTTTGGTGCTGCTTAAATGTCAAATTCTGAGAAGTGATCCCCACTTCTTGTAAGCGTACCAGGAAGTTCATCTCTGTGAGCGACAGCAGAGGGCTTCCATCAAAAAGTGTTATGTTTCTGTCCCCCCTCACTGTATCAGCACAGCTCGTTTGTATAAAAGCATAAGCAAGAGGCAGAGAGGTTTGTTCACGTGAGGGAATGCTGTGTCTGTGCATGCACTGTGATTGCAGCTAAGTTTTACCAATATTAGTCATTTAGAAAGATGCTTCCTTGTTTCATTATGTGCCATTTTCTGCACGACTCTCTGGACGTTTTCTTTCTTTGTGCATGCTCTGTGCTTCGCCAGTGCCATTCAGTTTCTCTGCTGTGCCCAGGTACTGTTTGTGGGTGCATTAGGGCTGTGGTAATCTTCACCCTCCCTCTCCTCTTTGCTGTTCTCCAGGGTCTTTCCCTGCCCCGCCCAAATGGCTTGACTTCTCTGGTCTAAAAAGGGGAGATTTGGGTGCCAAAAGCAGGACACAGGGTGTCTCTGTGGGTGCAGAGCTTCGCCAGGTGCAGCTGTGAGGGCAGGCGAGGAGGAGGGAGCTGGGCCCAAGCGGTAAGGCGAGCGCCGCTGGGCCGGGGCAGCTTCGTCAGAGCGTTGGCTGTGGCATTCGAGCGCAGCAGGGAGCAGGCGGCGGGGCCGGTGCCGCGCTCCTCACTCACCCCACTGAGTCACAGTTCCTCCATCAGTGTGGGGAGATGAAGGAGTCATCTCCTCACCAACTTCCTCATGCCACGAGCGGCGTTTGTGTTGGCCCGCCACATGCCCCAGCTGCGCCGCCTGCCTTCAGGGCTGGAAGCCTTCTGGCGCCATCGGCTTTCCTGGGGCAGCCAAAGATCCATCGTGCTGCCTCAGGGCCTCCCCGCCCCAGCGACCGCCTCGCTTCTGGACCCTTCTGCTGGCCGAGGCCAAGGCCTCATGGCAGGCAGGCCAGTCGGGGTGTCACGATCCTCCAGCTCTGAGAGCCGGGGCAATGCTTGTCCCCCCAGTGTTATCCTGTGACCGTCCCCTCCCTTGGCCCAGTCTGACACGTGGCAGAGGAGCAACAGAGGAGCAATGGAGGTGCAGGGCTTCACCCTGCTTCAGGGAAAGCCAGACCAGACTGGACATACGTCCCTGACTACATTTTAGTAGCTATTTTTTAATTGGACTTTCTATCCCAGTTTTCAGTAACACAGTTCTCCCAGGCAGAAGGAAAACAAATCATGCTAATTTGGCAYATCCATTTGACAGCTTCTGTTAAGGCCTTACATTAACCTTTTAACATCATTACACTGGGATTCAGAGAAGAGCACCCTCAAAGCTTTGGCAGCAAAGGAAGAGAGTCAGAGCGCTGAACGGGGGAAATGATGGGCTGAGCATCCGTACCCACAGTTTCTCAAGTGCTAAACTGCTTTTTTTAGCAGCTGAAGTTTCTCCTCCAGGTGCAAAGAAAGGCCTTCTTAATTTCAGTCTAGTAACTAATATTATATAAATTTTAAAACAGATGGCTGCTAAGGAAGGAAAGTGCTTTTCACCTTCCCATCTCTGAATAGACTAGAGGATCAAAAGAAGTGGCTACTTGTAGAAGTCAGCAGACAGTGGTCATATTGGTTACTTCAGTTAATCAGCCATAGATGACACTTTCTTCACTCGAGAGCCCAGTCTGAAATCCAAACCCATTTTTCAGTAAGTTAATATTTAAGATAATTAAAGAGTTTTCTGCATCTAACTAAAGTTACAGTCAGCATCCAAGCAGTTTCACATAAAATCGTGAAGATTGAATTAATCAGCCATTAAATATCACTCTCTGGCAGGAAGAAAAAAAGTGTAACAATAAAAATAACCAGTCCTCAAATTATTAGAGAATTCCTTAAATATGTATGTCCCTTGTTGTTAGCATTAACAGATACAGTCAAATTTGTATTAAGCTGCAATTCAAAAGTGTTCAAAGATAACCAACCATTCAGAATTAACCTCTTTCAAATATCCAAGACAAAATTAAAAATAAATTATTCTAGTCAAGGTGTTTTGCATGCCGATTTAAAATGTGAGTGAATCTGTGATCGGTAGGACTTTTAGTCCATGCAGTGCGCCATTGGTATGAGGATTTGGCAGTTTCTTTGTATTGCACCTCGTTCCCCACTAATCTCCTTGCCGAAAAAGGTACCCTGCTGCCACTCTCCTTCACAACTTGGCCTGTTTTTTCATTTTGCCAAGGACAATAGCATTGCTCCACTTCTTCCCGGGCATCATTTTTCCCCCCTTCCTCAGTATCCCTCACAGTGTATATCCGAGTCTTTTGTAAAATACGAAACAATATTTTTTTTTTAATTAAAGAGGAGCAAGAACAGTGAATGTAGCGCTCAGCTTAGATGTTAAGACTTCAAACTCTTCAAGACAAGGACTGTCTTAATTTTTTCTGTTACAGCTCCACACTGATAGTTAGTAACACACAAGTAAACTAAACAGTGAAAGTGTTCAAATCACTCTAAACTATCAGCAGAAACTGCGTTAAGTAAAGGCAGGCTGTCCTCAGGCTGTCCTGCATAATAATATTTCTAGGAGGGAATCTATTTCTCCAGCCAACAAGTATTACACAGCTCCATTATATAGACATCTCATACTTAGTGCATGAAAAGTATATGCAGAATTCCTCACAAACTATTGCCAAGAGGAAGGCAAACTGTAGCAGATCTATCCTTCTCATTTTCCTGCCTTACTCCCAAAATAGAAAAAAAGAATGGTTTGGCTTCTGGTTCACAGTGCTTTCTTATTATCATGAAAAGAGACAGGACAGTGACAGCTAGTAAAGTTACTGACTAGTAACAGGGGAAAAAAAAAAAACAAAAACCAAGCACTATGCAATTTAACTTGACAATGCATTCAAAGAAATGGATCAGGGTGTAAATTAATTTGAAAGGAGAGTGATACTTATTTTAGGAATATATAGGCATCATCTACTAAGGAGAAAAATAATTGAAAACAAAGTGAGAACAAGATCATTTTAGAAATCAGGTATTTTTGGCTGAGATTAAAACATTCCATTTTCTTACTTCAAAGATGCATTAACACTGTTCAGTTTGCAAGCAACAGTAGGGTGGCAAGAAATTAAGAAAGACATCATTTGAATTAAGGACATTCTGTATGGAAGATTATTATTACTGGCTAAGAGAGGGCAGATTTAGGCACAGTGATCTGAGACAGAGAAAGCTCTTCAAGAAAATAATGGGAGTTC
This sequence comes from Phoebastria nigripes, assembly GCA_035582835.1. NCBI lineage: Eukaryota > Metazoa > Chordata > Aves > Procellariiformes > Diomedeidae > Phoebastria > Phoebastria nigripes. Next base: position 86,419 of record JAYKAV010000166.1, on the reverse strand, counting down.
CTTTGCTTTGTACTATAATTAGGCATATGAGGTCATCTGTTACAACTCAGATGTATAAGCCTGTTCTCAAGCATTAATGTTCAAACGATCAGTACCTGTAGTGGTAGGGTTGACAGCATTAAATCTAATACGTGTCCTCATTGTCCATTAATTTCTAAAGTAATGAACAACTTTAATAAGGGGGTGAATATCAATATGTTTAGCAACAGAGTAACAGTACTGATGTAACTCTGTGCTGGTAGTAAACACACCTACAGTGCTTGGCAGTTTTTTTGTATAACTTGCTGTTCTTCTCTCCTAGGTGGTTGTCTTAATTATTGAAACACAGTGCAAAAATGATACTGAAGCTCTAGTACACATAGCGTACAATAAATTAATTACAAGGAGGATAATTGCTAAGAGGGAAATTAAGTGTAACCTGGATGAATACAGTTCAGGTGTTCAGTGTTGCAAGAAATGTGAACGTGGTGAGTATCATTGTAAGGCTGTGTTGAAAAGTCATTAAGAGTGGAAACCACAACATGCACAATTGCTTTCTGCTGGGATAGCTAAGTGGCATGCTGTGGTTTCCTGGATGCAATGCTTCATTCTAGCTGCGTCTTTCTCTATTACAGGACATCAGACACTTCAAAAGTATTTCTTGGGCTCAGTGCACCAATAACTTTTCACTACAGATAGTAGTTCTCACATAACATGCTTGTCACAAAAGAGCCAAGAATTACATACATACATAACCTTCGAAAGAGGTTAAAAAAGTGCAAGCACAGGCTTTTGCCTACAAGACTCCATATATTCATGGGTTTTCCAATTTTGCATGTACAGTTTTGTTTGATGTGTTCTCTTCCAGTCCTAAATTGCAGGAAGAGGGGGGATAATCAAATCTTATGTATACTACATTCCTGAAGAGCATATATGTATGCGTAAAGAATATAGATTCTGTCCATATTTGTAAATCAAAAAGTATTAGGGATTAAAAAGAAAGTCCAACATAGGTCTTAGAGCTGATGGCTTCTGTCCAAAGGTATTGCAAATCTTAATTCTTGTTTTTCTGTCTCTTCAGGTTTTGTTAAAAATATCAACTGCCCAACAGATATTAGTGAACACTGTGTTCCATGTGAAAATGGAAAGGAGTACGTAGATTATGTCAATGATTTGGATGAGTGTTTGAGATGCTATTCATGTGACAGCATATTCGGTACGTCTATGGAAATAGCAACTCTAGCAATGACTCTTTTTTGATATAGGATTTGTCTGAAAAGTCTCCACAATCCCTGAATAGTGTGTAGCATGCAGATTAAAATGTTTTAGTGGTAGTACATGAAGAAATTTATGACAAAGTCATAAGTTTATCCCCCAGTTCTCTTTTGTCAGGCACAAAGTAGGAAGAACAACAAGCTATGTTGGTCCATTATGTCTCCTTATATCTGCCTTTGCTCAGCCAAAGCAGTCCTTGCAAAGCAGACCCTATACAAGCTGGTTAGAGTCAAGGAAGAAAAGCTCTTGCTCTTCTTCGCCCTCTATTTAAAAGAAGAGGGATGTTGTAAGAAGCAGGGAGAGGAGAATGCCCAGTGGCTACTTTCATAGTCTTTCATGTGATTAATAATATTATTTAAAATTGCTGGAGCTGATGGAGTGATGTCTTTTATACATTCAAGATGCTGTGTGGGTTATAGGATCAAATTATGATACTATGAGGCAGGCCCTACTGGGTCAGACCAGTGGTCCACCTACCCCAGTATTCTGCATTCAGCAGTGGAGGCAAGAGATGCTATTTAGAGAAAACACAAACAAACCTGTCTACTTTCTGTGGTCTGTTCCCTGCAAAGTCTACCAGCATCCACAGTTGTGGGAAAGGACGTTAGAAGGTCCATCCCTACCTAGTCATTTTAGTATCCATTTATGAGCCTTTTGTGCATGAACCTGCTGGAGGACACCAGGTTCCAGAAATTCACTACCTGCTGCATAAATACCCATCACAGATTTTTTTTTTTTTTTTTTTTAAATCCATTAAACTGATCTCCTACCAGTTCCACCAGGTGTCCTGGAGTTCTAGTATACCTGGATTTAAGGAATGATAGTTCTGCATTCCTCATATCCAAAATGGTGAGCAGAGAGACAGCTCTTAACTCCAATATGGTTGTACTCAGATCACCTGCTGGACTATCAATCTTTAGTGCTTTCCTCTTCCTGTAATACCTCCATATGCATAGAAAATTTTCCTCTCATTAGCTACTATAATAAGCATTTTTGGATGGGTAATGAAATTGAGTGCAGCAAAACAATTCAGCATTTTGTACAGTGCCACAAAGGAAACTACTAGTTAAACTGAAGGGGAAAGAAAGAGTAATGGGATGACTAGTCACATTATCCCATGGACAATAATGTAGTTGAAGAGAAGTCAGTAGAAAACATTAGGCAGGATGAAAATTACCACTGAAGTCCCATGAGAACCATTCTTAGGATCATTCACGTTTGATATTTTCATGAATGGCTTCAGCACTGGTTCACAGTAGAGCTTCATCAAATTTTGAAAGATAACATGTTTTCCCGTTACAGCAGGGCACTGAATGTGTTCTATTCCCATATGCCTATGAAAATAGCTTTCATAGTAGGTAGATACTTAAAGTAATTTTTAATGCAGAAATAATTTTTCATAGATGGAGATAGCTTCATCATATACACTGAGGATAGGAGAAAATTAATTCACTTGTTTTGATACTTAAGCAGGGAATACATTAGCTAAAAGAGAGTGGAATTCCTCACCATTGGAGGTCCTCAAGAAGAGATAAACTCGTTGTCTCTCAGGGAGAGTAAAGAACTTGTCTCTGACATCAAGCAGGGAGATGGGTTACGTGATCTTCTGAGTTTCCTTTTGGCTTTACACTTCTGAATAGGAAAAAGAAGCTGACAACATTTGGCAGTGCCAAATGAGTCCTCTTCTAGCAAGTACTTTATCGTGTGATCCGTTTTTTGAGCTCTTGGCCAGCAGAGGTCTCTTTGCCATCTTCATATTTCCAGTATTCCAGCAGCAGGGCTCCTTATAAAAGTTATGTTGTTCTTACAATTAAGGCTCACCAGTGCCAGCAGTGGTAGAGCTAAAAGCACGTAAGTCTGAGAACAAGAGTTTGTGAGCAGAGGCCTGCTTTTAAGGCCTACTTTTTCAAACTAACAAACTTTAAGAAATTTATTTTAGGTTTGGAGGTTGCAAAGAACTGTACCCCAGCACAGAACACAGAATGCACCTGTGCAAAGAACCATTTTTGCAATTCTTCTGTACCATGTAGGCACTGTGATCCATGTACCATGTAAGTTTATGCCTTCATCGTTAAATAGGAAATTGTTAATATCATATGTTATCACACTTTTTTCCAGCCACTTTCAAGACAGAGGCTAAGGTAATGTATAACCTGAGGGAAAACATACTATTTTTTCTTTGCACTTAGCTTGTTGAGCTGACATAGCTCAGTCAACTTAACTTGCATCCATGCAGGCTTTCCAAAGGCATGCAGAAAAACTTGTATACATCCACCAAGTCTGTACATACTTTTCAAAAAATGTAATGAAGTATCTGAGCTTTCCTGTTGTCTTTGTGTGATCTACTGTTACATCTAGAAAACCATTTCCACACCTTTTTCCACTCCCATACCTTTCCATACCTATTAAATTCCAAACTCCATCATCTTGATATATGAAATATTTAGCTGAAGATTTTGATTTGCTCTGTTGACAGAGTTTATAAAGAGAGAAACAAATCCCATAATAATTTTTGCTCATGTTTTCTGCAGATGTGAAAGTGGCGTAATTGAAAAACAATGTACTTCAACTTCAGACACTGTGTGCGGAAGGAAAGGTACCATTTTAAAACCTAGCATGGTCTAGCATCTGCTGTATTTTGAGAGGCTATTGCAATTGTACTGTTCTACACAATGGCCCATAGTGATTCCTGACAGCTAAGGGCATCATGTCTACTGGGCCCTGTACTGACCTGCGGAGCATGATTGCTCTTTTCCCTTTGTCGTGGTTTAACCCCAGCCAGCAACTAAGCACCACCCAGCTGCTCACTCACTCCCCCCTGGTGGGATGGGGGAGAGAATCGGAAGGGTAAAAGTGAGAAAACTCTTGGGTTGAGATGAAGACAGTTTAATAGGTAAAGCAAAAGCCGTGTGCGCAAGCAAAGCAAAACAAGGAATTCATTCACTACTTCCCATGGGCAGGCAGGTGTTCAGCCATCTCCAGGAAAGCAGGGCTCCCTCATGCGTAACGGTTACTTGGGAAGACAAATGCCATCACTCCGAACGTCCCCCCCTTCCTTCTTCTTCCCCCAGCTTTATATATTGAGCATGACATCACATGGTATGGAATACCCCACTGGCCAGTTGGGTCAGCTGTCCTGACTATGCCCCCTCCCAGCTTCTTGTGCACCTGGCAGAGCATGGGAAGCTGAAAAGTCCTTGACTAGTAGACTACTTAGCAACAACTAAGAACATCAGTGTGTTATCAACATTATTCTCATACTAAATCCAAAACATAGCACTATACCAACTACTAGGAAAAAAATTAACTCTATCCCAGCTGAAACCAGGACACCCTTGATCACTGTGCAGATGTAGGAGCTATTATTTCTTTTTAGGGGCGGGTCATGATAGGTAAGACTTTAACAAAGAGGTAACTCTGCCATTAGTAGACAACAGAAAGGCTTTTATAATCTGACGCAATCTTGTTTAAAATTTAGAGCATGTTGCTGTACTGCATTTCTTGACTTAACTTTCATGTAATGTTTCCGATGTTCCAACAGGAGTGCCAGGGTGGGCCATTGCTTTCATAGTTGCGTTAGCAGTACCACTACTAGTTGGATCAATATTCTGGTGTAAGTGATTCCCTATTCCTTATTCCTATCATACTGTGAATAAGATATTCAGCTGCTTACTCAGACGTAATTTTATATTCTTGGAATCCAGAGGAGAGATATACTCTGTCCTGGATTTTAAAAATGCTTTTTTGTTTCAGACAGGAGAAGACAGAAGGGTCTTACTAGCGAGGAGAACCTAGGTGAAGTCGTCCCCAAACCAGAGGTTTCTTATGTAAGTATTGTTGCTTAGATCACAAAAAACTCAGCTTCATGCAATGAACTTTGTTCCATTTAAATTACACTGGGACTCCCCAAGCATGCACATGCCTCTCTAATGCAGTAAATTTCACCATGAGGACTCTTTTGGGAGAAGTAAGAGAAACCCTGTATTATTTCTTCAGGATTTGTTGACATCCTTCCTAAGTTATGTGACCAAGATCAAAACTTCATAAATCATCAGGTCTCTGCTGACCCAGGGTACCTGTCCCCATGCATACTTTTAGGCAATAGCAATTGTGAGGTGATTCCCCAAGCTTACCCAAGTCAAAAGAGGTCTATCTGGTCTGATTCCCTCACTCATAAAACAGGGGAATCATGGAGAAAACTATAAGAAAATTACAGAAGTGTCATGAAATGTGTTTATCCTCTTATACAAGGTTGGTGTTTTACAAAACTTGTTTCTACTCATTTCTCTCTTGCTTCTCTTTTCAGGAGAACGTACCTCTCATATACACAGGTAAAAGACAAGTCATTTCTCAAAATTCAGTAGAAGAAAAAAAAATACAGACATGTAAATGCCACACTAAAAAAAGGTTTTTTTTGTGTAGACTTTGCCACTGCCTAGAGCTGTCATTCTAGCACAACAGTGAATGCTTATTAAAGAAATGCCAGTTCTTATTGTGCTTATTAAGGCATTTAGTGGTATCATGAAAGTTTTGCCTCAGGAGGAATTTCTGTTGTATAGGAAGCAATTACTAATTGACAACAGATGAATTTCTGTCCTGCATGTGGTACAGACACTAGGAGGCAGCAAGCTGGATTTCTAGAATCATGGATAGTTATGATAATGGCGTAGTCCCACACCCAGCAGTGGGATTGCAGAAACACAGACCTACCTTATGTTCAAGGGCAAATCCACAGTAGTAACACACAATAGGAAAAGAACATAAGCTCCAAGGCTGTATCACAACAAAAGACCTGTCCTGTTCCAGGACTTTTCCCACCACTATTTTGAGCAAAACAGGTACATGAGGGATGACCAGACTTTAATGATAGAGAAGGACAGAACAGGTTACAGAGGGAACTGAGATTCTATTTCAAGTGGTAGAAAGCAATATGGATGCAACCCTAAATATTTGAATTACCTAGCATTTGGTAGGAACATGTAAAAGCAGACCTGCTATATATTGTAAAAAATCACATATAAAACATACGGAGTCATGAATACCTGAAACTTAATCTGTTTTGGATAGGAAAAGTATTAACTCTGAGTGCAGGTGATAAAAAACAGTAAGATATAAGTGCCAAGAGCATTAATTTCCTTTTATGCTTCTAGATGTTGACCTGAGCAGCCACATTGCTGGTATTGTGGAGGAGATGACACTCCAACAAGTCAAGACATTTGTTCGTAATCACAAAGTACCAGAACCTGTCATAGATCAAACTGTTCGGGATTATTTTAGCGATACATCTGAACAGAAGATTAAGCTGTTTCAAGACTGGTATCAAAGACATGGGATAAAAGGAGCCTATGGAACCCTAATAAGCAGCCTGAGAGAGTTTAAAATGTGCACTGCAGCTGATAAAATTGAGGAAAAACTGAAGGCAGCTGTTTCCAGCTGTCAGGAAGGGGGACAGTCTTATAATGATGACACTGAGCAAAGCAAAACCTGCACTCAGGAAGGCAGAAACTCTTACAATGATAGTGCTGAGCTAAGTAAAACCTATTCTGGTAGTTTGGAAGAGACATAGCACAGAGTCATTTGAAAATTACTTCTGACTGAATTAGTATTTTTCTAATAATATAAATAACACAGCTTTTAAATGCCATTTTCATTGGCAGTTCTGATTGATTCAAGGAAGTTATAATATGAACAAGGAATAATTATGATTTTTGTAGCAATATCTTTCCTTTAAAAAAAGTTTTAGCTTTTTTTTGGTTGTTAAGAACTGGGAGGAGAAGTTTTATGGCTTGTTTACTAAAAGGTAGAATATAAGAGTCCAGCTATAGGATTCACTACAAGGAGAAAGTAGTAGTAGTCATTATTTGAAGAAGAGGTTTAGTCTAAATGTATGGTCCTGCATTACTTAATTGATGTAATTTTTTGCTTACATTAAGATTGTGAGATGTTGCATTTTTCAAAGTGAAAACTCTGGTGTTAAGAGTATATGAAGCGTACCAGGAAGAATACTTGAACAAAAAAAAAAAAAAATAATATACACGTGATTAATTTTGAATATAGGTGTTGCTGTGTAATTAAATCTACTCTGTTGCAAATGGGATTTCTCCCTTGTATAAAAGCACCTCTGTGTGTGTATACAGAGTTTTGTATACATGTGTGTATTTCTATGTGTGTACATATGTGCAAGTTTTCTATGCAAAACCTCCCAGTCCTAAGTAATAATTATTATTTTCCTTGTTCTCTGCAATAATTGCAAGCCTTTTCTAATGTTAAAACCCTTCAAAGAAGCAGGAGCTGAAGCAGCACAGCAGAACCATGATTTTTGGAAGGCAACCTGCAGAAGCTATGAAGTCTCCATAAGAAAGTGTGCAACACTAGCTTTTCTAATGTAGGAACTGATACAATGAAAACATCGTCATTAAAAAAAAAAATCCACATAGTGCATGACTTCTGTCCTTCCTTCTTATTGTGCAACCTATAGATGTCATTTTTAGGTTTTCTTTTACTCAGGTTAGTAAATCACAAAAAGGGAGATCACTCTCCTGAAAAAAAACACCTTACCTTTCTTCCATCACAGAGGGCTCAGCTCCTAAATTCAAAGAACCAGTAGYGCTGGCTGCTTTGCAGCGAGGCCTTTCCCGCTCACACACCCATTTATGCAAAGTCTCACAAAATCTTTCAACAGAAGAGGAGACCTCAGTGGAAAGGTTTGATTTTTCCAGGTCACACAGTAAGCAGGATGACTCTCTTCTTTGGCTCTGCCATCAGTTCCCTAGAGAGAATCTCCAGCCAGTGTCAAGACTCAGCCAAAACTTGTCACAAGGAGACCTGCCTGGGCTTGCTCCCACCTGCCAGCCAGGGTGTGCAGGTGCGTGGGGTAGGGTCCAATTGCTGCCACCTGGCCCCAAGGGTGTGGAAAGGGCAGGGCAGGTCTGGCAGCAGAGTGCCAGGTGCTGGCAATCAACCCCCGGGCAACGCTGGCCATCCACAGCAGCGTGGGGTTGCTCCAAGAGGTCACGTTGCTAGAAGCGAGGTGCCTGGGAGGGCAGCGCGTGGCCCTTGAAAACAGCTAGAAACCTGTGGATGGCATTAAGCAGGAGCCTGAAAGGAAAGGCAGGACTTAGATTAGCTTCAAAAACTTTAAGCCTTTCATAGACTTGACCTGTTGAAGGTATGAAGGACACAGAGCATGTTTTGTTGCCAAGCCCAGACCCGGTTTAGGTTGTACAGCTCTTCCCCAGATCTCAAGCATCACATGGATGCTAAGTGTTTGGAAAAACCTTCCACCCCACTTTGGAGCCTCTTGCCGCTAACCTTTTTGCATTTTCTAAGTGTCTAATCAATCAGCTTGCCACTAGTATACTGCCAAAATCCCCACACTGTGGTGCTTTTCAAAGGAAAACCTTCAGGCTGCTGTAGCTGAATGGTTTAATAGCCATGCACCAGACTTGTGCACCTATGGAGTGATTAAGGCATAGCATTGTATAAATGACTTGTGTCTGTGCTGTGTACAGATCTGACATGCTGCGACAGTGTGTTGCTCATTGCCATGTTTTGGCCAGGCTCCACACATACAGGAGAATAAAATGTCTGCCTTCCAGAAAAGCAGCACAGCAGTGGTGTAGGCTGTGCCATCTTTCCTAGGTTGCAGTTATGTAGAAGCACAGCCAAGACAGGAAGAAAGCAAGCTCCATGCTCTCACCAGCCCTGGTAGACAGGCTGCTCCCTGTACCGTGTCCCACCCAGGAAGGCATAGATGTAGCTTAAAGGTGTGTTGGCAGGTGCTTGACTTGAACTTTGGGGTTTTTTTGGCTTCTGGCTTTATCTCTCAGAGTGAGGCATCTGGCCACCAGAAACTAAGGTTGTCCACCACTCAGGGCTTCAGTGGGTCAGTTAGTATAACTGATCTGAACTAGTCAGACCTTAAAATGGAGGCACCAAAACTCATAAATTTGTGGCAGTGAAATAGAATGAGAAATTTTTCTTTCATCACACCAGAATTCCCCAACCTCAGTATAATGAGGATGGTTTAAAAAAAAAAAGTCCCTGAGCAATGAGTCATATTCTCCTTAGGAGATGTCTGCAAGGCTGAACCCAGACTGCCATTAACTCTAGTGGTTAGCATACATCATAATTTTTTTTCTTAACTGGAACACTGTGCATCAAATAAGAGGATTGATTATATTGTGCAGATAGTTTTCCAAAGGAGTGCATGTGTCTACACTGTAGTCAGCAGTGCAGTGTAGAGCTATCTGATCAAGCTTAAAGTACCTGGACCAGGGACCGAAAGTCATTTAGTTCTGCCGACCCACGGTAACACACCCAGCTTTCCATTGCCTCCTGCTTCTGGCCTCATTTTCAAACTAGGGCTGCACAGGAAAATCATACCAAGCAGGTTATATTAGCACTGTTTCACCTTTTGCTCTCCCCTTTCATTCTCAAAAGGAAAGTCCATGCGGAGTCTCATACTGATATGCAAGACGACTGCCACCGCCTTAGCTGCTCGCTGAAATACAGTTCTGGTATCTTCACTCCATGCTCTGCACTTTGCACACTTGCCATGACCAGCCTCTTTCTCCCAAACGACAAGGCTGTGTCATGAGCAGTGTAAAATAACTCTTTTTTCAGCTTTAGGTAGGGGAAAAAAATAAAAAAGAAAAAATGAAAGCAACAGAAATTACTTCGAAAATCGAAACTCTCCTGTTTTATGGAAACCCAGCATCAGAAAAGCAAGTGGAAACTGAAACAGAAACTTGCCCAGGGAATGACTTGGCACATTTTGAAAAGCAGATTACAAAGGGGAAGCTCCCTCTTCAGGAAGCCAAAACTTAGCAAAACACTTGCATTTGTGATTTAAATAGTAAAACCAGAACAATTGTTATTTAAAAATAACAACAATAGAAGAACGGGAACATAGAAATAAAAGGCCAGAAGGATGATCTTACTTCAGTCCGCTGCAAATTGAAAGTAAGCACACGAGCGAGGGGTCTGTTCAGAAATTCCACGGGCTGTTTTGCTGCGCACACCCACCCCATCTGCTCACCCACGCTCCAAACTGTAGAATAGCTCCTGCTGCCCTGCAAACAAACCAAACACCTGCGAGAAGACAGAAACAGGATCACTGTTACAGCGTGGCACCAGAAGAAAGCAGGAGAGGTTCAAGACAGCTCCAGTATACAGGATTGCTGCAATATGAAATAAATTATTTTTAAAACTATCCTGCAGGCTGCCAGTTCTTGAAAAGACATGGCTGAGAAATGAAGTGCTGAGTACAAAGAGTCTGAAATGTTTCTGCACAGATAGCATGACAAACTATTAAAGTATGAGAGAGCCGTAGGCTTATTTCCTGTATGGAGGAGAGGAAAGGAAAACAATACAAACAAATTCGTGAGAAGAAAAAAACTGTATTGGGAAAAGTCTTGGAGTTAGACAGTTTTCTTGTTTTGAGGGAAGAGACAACCTCAAAACTCACATTCCTCTCTTACTGTTTGTCAATACTTTGATTTTGGACTTGAAAGGGAAGCTTGCATTCCTGCTATCCCACTGCTAGCGAGAGGAAAAATGCCCACCATGTGTATCTAGCCTCTAGTACGGAGCTGCGGTTGAGAATTACGAGGGATGTGGGAACAATCACAAAACTTAATGTACAGTCAGTGTTTTCTGGATAGCTTTTTGGTGGTTTTAGTTCAAGTTCCTTTCCAAACTGAAAGCAAGACTTTTAAGGCAGACAGTGCTAGAGGGCCCTTTCCCATAGCTTTACACAGAGGTCTCTCACTCGCCCAATAAACCAGCAACTGTGACAAAGTGCTATTTTCATAGCAGGCAACCTGGTGGGGAATCAGCAAAAAATGTCTGTGATCTCAGGGATGCTGAAAAGAGGGTCCTGAACAAACACAGGGGAGGAGTTAGTGATGGAAAGCAATGGCAGGAGAAAGCCAAAGGTGCAGCCCTTGGAGGGACAGCACTCAGCCTCCCGCGCCCCAGGGGCACGCGGCACATGGAGGTCACTGGCCCTGCCTCCCATACATCTTCCCGCAGTGGTGTCCATATGACTGGCTGTCCACAGGAGAGGATAAATATACCTGTATGTCTGTCGTTGGGATGTGAACAAGAAATGATGAGGGCAGAAGTACCCAGTTTCATTTCCTGCATATTTATCCTACGGTCACTAATGGGATTGATACATTTTCCAGATTATCAATATCTGAAGATTTATGTTCTCTTTCTTGGTCTTTTCCTGGTCCTTCCTTCATACTATATGAAGATCCCTCTCCAGACATATCTCTGGGATAGCTGAAGCTGCAGGGAGCATTTTACGACACTCCTCAAAGTGCTCTCAGGCATAGTCAGGCCTCTGGCAAGCCGGCCTCCGTCCCTGCTGGGGCTGGTTGTGCCCTGGCACCTCTGCTCTTCTGAGTGGGGACCGCAGTTGTCACTGCAGTTCATGGGGAAGGACGGCCGTGATCTGGGCCGATCTCAAAGGGTCTTGAGGTTCAAGGTCTGTCTCTAAGACATGAGGGCAACACTTATTCCTGTACTTTGGGGGACAGGGGGGCAACTAAGTTTATACCAGACAGTGCCCCCTCATTTATCCAAGAATGGATAGTGGTCACTAAATAATTCAGTATTTTTGAACCTCTCAATCAAATCTCTTCAGATTTAAATTCCTTTAAACTTGTTTAAACTGTAAACAACCACCCTGGGTGGTGGTGGTGGTTGTTTTGGGGGGAGGAGGGAGGTAACAGCCAGATCCTGCCCCCCTGTTCACAGAAAGCACGCACCAAGCGCTGCAGACTGTCTTTCCCTGCCCCTGCTCAGCAGGTGGCAGCCTGTGTCCGCGCAGTCCCACGCGTGTCCCCTCCTCCCGGTCCCCGTGCACACCCCCGGGCTGGCTTGGCAAGGACGGACGGCCTGCAAGAGCTCCAGCCCTGCTGCCGCCTCCCCCTGCTCCTTCCCAGGCTCGCCGGCTGGCTCGCTCTCTGGGGGATGAATTATTCTCACGGGGAAAGGACATTTTATACATGAGCTCACACACGAAGCAAGCAGCAGACTGGCTATGACAAGGGCACGAAGCCTTGCCCTGGTAGAGCTGAGCCTGCCATCAGGCTGAGCCAGTTCCAACTCCAATTTTACATGCGATCCCTCAAGTCATGTTCCACAAGAGTTAAAATGACACCTACCATGTCATAAAGTGTTGTGTGGCAGCTTTTGTAACGCTCCTCAGATTTGAGGATGAGCACAGCCTGACTCCCTTCAACTAGCCCTAGGATTAAGTGGCTCAAGAAAGTCCCACGCTGCAATGCCAAACTCTGCCGCAGCACAGCCGATGACTTGGCATCGCCAGTTTTAAGTTTAATACCACATGGAAAAAACTCTGTCACAACAAAACATTTGGGCTGCAAACTGAACACTCTGAAATCTGGAATTGGCACTGTTACTGAAGTACGTGCAACATTACCTGTGCCAACATGAATGTGCGTTGCAGTAAAGTCTTAATAAATGTTCACATAGAAAATAAAACAGTTGAGAGTTAGACATTCACTTGATCATTACTTATGCGACTGCCAAGATACCAATCAAAGCTAGGCGTTAGCAATGGCTGAGAAAGTCTAGGAAAGACAGGATGGTTGTCCTGAAATTTGGCCCTCTGAAGGGTAGTCTTTGTGTCACCATAATCAAGTGAAAAAGCAACTGGTGAAGATGGGGGAGGAGAAGGGGTGGGTGGTGACAGCTTAGAGGCTTTCTGGAGGAACTGGCTTATGAATAATACCCTTAATTGCTACAACATGTTATTCTAAATGGTCTTGTCTTCTTTCTCATCCAGGCTTGTAAGTTAGCCGATCATTTTAAATAACTACACATTAAATGCAGGTTTGACTTCTGTTCTAGCTATAGAAATGTTGGGAATAACCACTTCAGGAAGCTTGCTGCCAAGATTTTTTTTAATCTTACAAAATCTGTGGCTGTTGCTTCCATCAGAAAAACTGGAATGACTATGAGTGCATGGAAATCCTGTATAATCCTGTACCATGAGACATCAGAGCTTGCAAAATACTCCATGTATTATGCTTTTTGTTATCTCTATTTGTGTATCTTTAGCAAACAGTAAATCAGCAACTAGCTGTGCAATGTACACAGCTCCTTTACCAAGATGCCTTTCCTGAGAAAGTGTCTTATTGTAGGAGTTTTTATTCAGATCTCCCTACAGCACTCAAAAGCCTTTCCCTGACATCAGGCACACCGGTGTAAGGAATTTCCAAAGAGCAGCCCATAAAGATGCTATAAGGAAAGTCATGAGCAATGTTACTCAGTGCAACTTAAATAATAATAGGTTACATGGGCAGGTACTCTTCGGCACCGTTTAGGGAGCTTGGGTTAAGTAAGTGGTTTGTTGAACAGTTACACTAACAGGTGCTTCCAAGGATTCCTGAGCTGTGGCCCCACTGCAAGGTACTTGGGGCTCAATGCCTATGGTCTGCAGGACAGAGTTACATTTACCTGGTGATGCAGGGAATATACACTGTAGGGGAGAGCCAAGGAGTGCACAGAAAATTCGTGGGTTTATTTGTCCTCTCATCGTTGCTTGCCTTTACAACTGTAAGACTCTATTAACCTGCAGTCAGTACAACTTTTTAGGCTCTCTTTTTATTTGTAAATGAAAACAGATGAGTAAATTCATGAGCTGGAATTTGGGGGCTGGACACAAGATAAAAGCTCTGTTCTATGTGAGGGCTGGAGTCAAACAGTCTTTCAGAGACCAGCTTCCTTGTCCCTCCTCCAAAGGCATTCCTACATACATCACAATAAAAATGCACAGATCCTCCAGGAAATGCAGTTTTCAACATCTCCTAACTCATCCAAGTCCAAACCAACTACCAACAGAACGTGCAAAAGCATTTCTCAGAAAGAAATACTGTTTTCCTACTTTCTTCTCTCAGCTGTGGACCTATTCCAAAGACAGATAGTCATGTATTCATTTTTTATTTAAATGGAGGAAATGGTTCTTCCAAATGTGACTGAAAATATTGTTGGTCAAATTAAATCAATACATTATGTTTGGACAGCAAGCAGGTCCAGAAAATTTCAGCAAAGAAAAGAAAGCATTAGAAGCTGTAAGTAGTTCAAAGTAGGACTTCAAGTGAAATCCTGCTCTACTTGGATTCAAGTTAGCAATTGGGATCAAAGAGGCAAACTATTGTCACTAGAAAGCAAGAAGAATTTTCCTTTTCTAGGCAGCATTCCACCTGAGGATCTAATCAGTCATCAGCTTATACTCACTACTTAACAAATCTGGACAGACTTACAGACAACCTTAGTATAGATAATTCTATAGGGGAGTCCATGACAGAGCCAAAAAGCAAAGCAGACCTTTAAAATCCAGAAATACTACAACAGCCTTCTTGGAGCTAAAGGCATGACTTAAAATGGGATGATGCCTATCTCTTTGGTGTCTTGCCACCCTATCAAACACAGAAATGCAAGTCAGATGTTCTTCCTCCTTCTTCCACTCTAACCCCATACTAATTGCAGCAGTAGATGTTAACATTCACATGACGTGGTATAACCTGGCTGGAATCCCCTTCTCTGCTCTGGAGCAGAAAATTGCATGCAAGTCTCCCACCTCCCAGAAGCATGAGTCTGGGCTATTTGAGGACTTCTCTTTCCTGATCGCTCTTGTTGAAGTTGTTCCACTATAATTAGTGTAATTAAATATTCATTGCTGTGTAAGTTTGAAATTGATTTTGTCTGTTCCAGGGGATGCCTAAACTATTAGGTTATTCACATTAGTTATCTAGTGGACTGCATGCCACAGAAAGGCAGCCAAGGAATTGTCCAGTTTGTGAACCCAACTAATGCACAGGGGCTCAGCAGCTCAGCACTGAGAACTCACTTGCAGACACTGGCATCTACTGAGATATTAGGTACCTAAATTCTTCTGTGGGACTAATATAGGTTAGATTGCAGGAGGTAGCAAGAGCAAATAACATGCTGTGAAGGCAGTGTTACACTATAAAGTTTTTTACTTTGTCACAGTACATTGTCCTTTAGGATTTTTTTGTTTGTTTTGTTCTTTTTTCCTAATAAGGTATCTGGGACTTTCTTCTTTGAGAATGCAGTACTGTTTATGATATCAAACAGGAAATTAAGTCTTCTAGCTAAGGTGAAACCTAAGAATTTTTCCTGTTGAACAATGGACTCCAGAGAGAGTTCCTATTTAAAAATAAAGGGCTGGAAATTCCAGACACCTTAAAATAGATGCACACAGTCCTTCTGCTTTAAAAGCTACTGGTTACTTTCTGAGACTCATAAGACTAGAAGAGACTTTGAAAGGTCATTTACTCCAGTCCTTTGCCCTGAGGCAGGATTAACTAAAATGTTTTTGTCCTACCTCAGAGATGAAGACTCCAAAACTCTCTAGGTAATTCATACTGATGTTTCACAATCTCTACTCTCAAAAAGTTTGTCTTAATATCAAAATGAACCCTTGGCGTATTTTCAGTCTTCTACATCTTGCCATACCCACTATGACATGGAGAACAGATTGTTCCCTTCCTTTTTACAACGGCCTTTTACATATTTGAACATCATTACCATGCTTCCCGCCTCATCTTTTTTGCTCCTTTAGGCTACACAGCACCAGTTTGTTCAGCCTTTCATTGAAGGGCACATCTTCTGCACAATGACAAGCACACAAAAATGAAAACATTTTTTTCTGCTTTTCTGCATGATCACATTAGCATGATTAAGCATGCTAATTCAGTTACCCTTGAATTTCCCTTTGGTTATCTATCTTTGAAACTTGCTAATTAGTCCCCAAAGTAGGAGTGTATTTTTAAATGCATACATTTCTGCGTACATTGCAATCCAGAATTAAACAAATAGGGACTTCTGACTCTCCCTCACGTGGCAGTATGTATGCTTAGGGGTATATAATGTCTAATCCAGGATTCTTTTCGAAAATCTTATGCTCAAAAAGTTTCAGTCTAATTCTGCTAAATCTTCTGTCTTCATTACCACCTCAGCAAAGGAAGCAGAATTTATGCAGTTAGTGCTTTAGTTCCACAAATAGTTGGCAAAAATATAATGGCTGAAGTGAATTTCCTTGGCCCCTAACCAGGCACCTTTTGCAAGTGTGAAGGTATTTTACTCATGACCAACTTTGCTGTCACAACCAGACCTTGGCCTATTCTGGCTCTTTTTCACATACCCTCTAAACACAGCTCTGTGAGAAGCCCCATGGAGTTGGGCTCTGTACAAGATCGTTGGGTATTACAGTGCTTTGGATTTCATTTCCAGGGGAAACGTTGCTTTCATCAGGATGAAGTCTGTATTCACCTAGTTTAGATACATGATCTAAAAGAGCTCTGTGCATCTGTTTCCTTTATTCTGCTGTCATGCTAAGTGTCTACTGAGGAATTCTCTCTTTCCTGCCTCATCCTTATTGTAACAAGGCCACAAATATGCAGTTTATTTCTTTAAATGGATGCCTTTTTCTGTTATTGTGTCACATCCTAAATGCATTTGTTAACTTTTATGAGAGCATTAAATCACAGGAAATGTTAGGAGTTATAACTTCAAAATTACAAGAACAAGGCGTTAACATTTTGTGGTAACCAGAGTCCTTTAACCCCGCACCTTGCTGTCACAGCTTTGCCACTTTACCCATTTTCTCAGTATTTAGTTACAAGATACAACCAGACATTACCAGAAAAATTAATGTAATTGTGACTTGTCTAAAATCAGTTTTTTCCTTGAATTAGTCTTTAAAATTTAATTTCAACATAACTCTTATGCTCTTTGTGACTGCAGCTCTTTCTGAAACGTTGTAATGACTTTCTGAATCATTATAATTAATCAACTCCTTCTCCGCTGTTGGGACATTGCAGGCAGTCAAAAAAGGTGCCGACTCATTCTTTTAAGACATAACTCCTGGCATGACCTACCTCAGCTGCTGTCCCCACAGGGTAGCCCACACACCATGCTCCACGATATATCATTACTCTGCTGGCAACAGCACAGCAGCAGTAGACAATAATAATAAATGAGAGAGAAGAACAAATGAAATAAATAGAAATATCTTTGGATTCAAAATTAAAGTTTTCTCTTGAAGATCAGTAACAAATGGTCAACCTCCTAGGAAGGAAGCCCTTCCCTAAACATACAACTTCAGGCACTGTCGTTCAAAGCAGGTTTCGGGTTGTGTGTAGATAGGAACTCCAGCGAGAACACTGCTCAGTGCCAGAGGAAACTCTTTTTAAAATACTTTATCGCTAAAATAAAATCTTAATCTAAATTAGATAATTGGATATCAATAATACTAAACACATTAAACTAAGCAAGGTAGATAAGTACTTCTATCCCTAACTCAAAGGCATCACTTTGTATATAAATATATCCTAAATGGGTTACGAGAGCACATGCGATAATCTAGATGAACAAAATAAAGGCGGCAGCTACTGGGAAACAGGCATCATGTACCCTAAATCTCACATATCCATGTGTCCTGCATGCCATCCATTACTGGTGGGATTCCTTTCACGTCAGGGGTTTGTCGACATTGTTGGTGTACTGATCACACGACTAAGATGCTACAGATGTAATTATTTTGTGGTCTATCTCTGCCCTGAAGAAGACCAGTTGTCAGATGACACTGGTGAACCAGTTTGTTCCCAGTATAACTTTGGATTCCAAACAATTTTTGGAGCTTGAACCTAGGCAGGCATCTAATCTGCCATTTGGATCTACATCCTTAGAGATCATAGAATCATAGAATCATTAAGGTTGGAAAAGACCTCTAAGATCATCGAGTCCAACCGTCAACCCAACACCTCCATGCCCACTAAACCATGTCCCTAAGCACCACATCTACACGTCTTTTMAATATTTCCAGGGATGGTGACTCAACCACTTCCCTGGGCAGCCTTTTCCAATGCTTGACCACTCTTCCAGTAAAGAAATTTTTCCTAATAGCCAATCTAAACCTCCCTTGGCACAACTTGAGGCCATTTCCTCTCATCCTATCGCTAGTTGCTTGGGAGACAACATTGCTTGGGAGATGCTATGTGGCTCACCAGCTTGGAGGGAAGCTCTGTGATCCAAGCTGGGCACTGGCTTCTTTGGCACCTTTGCCTACACCAGCAGTCAGCCTTGCTGCATTCTGATGAAGTGAGGAGGAAAAGAAAAAGAAATATGGAAAATGTTTAACAGAAAGCCCATCTGAATGTAAATAAAGCAAACAGCATGTGCCACAGAGACAGAAAAATGTTTGGAAGAACACAGTGCTAGAGGGCTGCCCGTGGTCACATAGCTAAAACATTTCCAGGATCTAGCACATCAGTCACAATGTTTATCATAAGCCAAAACACAGCCCGATTCAGCAAAACAATCAAGCACTGAATGTGACCAACATTCTGAGGACTCACAGGTGTGTTGCAGTTTTAGATATGGTAGCGTTTGACAGAAGTTCATCTCAGCGGCCTCTCCACACACCCACTAACCTGCCAAAGCTCTACATTTGTAGCAGCGTTTGAACATCTATGTTAAAACATGCAAAGCACTACTGTAAATGCACTGTAACTGCAGACATATAGATATGTCATATTTTCTCCTTTACATGCAATCGCTTTATGTGGCCACAGTGGTACAGATGTCCAGAATGTAAGCAACACATGTCAAAATTCACTTTCTGCTTCTAAAAATCTGTTTTTCTTTTTCCATCTGCACATCTGTTACTTTTAGTTATGCCAGATAACAAAAAGCTAGGGGCACCTCCAGAATGAAAGCAACAAAGATGATGGTGCATCACAGATGCAAACACCTCCACTGGTACCACACCACCAACCTAATGCCTTCCCACCTCCCCTGGGATTAGCAGCACTGGTGACAGCCAAGCAGACAGACAGCAGGTTTCTCTCTGGGTGTTCAAGATTGCATTATCATAGAGCAGATATAGGATAGACTGTAGGGAGGCAGACCTGATAATTAGGAAGAACTGTAAATACATGGTAGGGAGCCAGCTAGAAATCACACCTGATTACATACAGGATGCAAGCAGGAGCCTAAGATGAAGCAGGAAAGGACATGGCCAGAAACCAGGCTGAGAAGGAGACAGATACGGGAGAGGGGAGTCCCGACAGATTCCCAAAACAGGCCTGTATTTTCATGGGAACACAAACTGCTATTGCTTGCAGATTGGAAGTGCTGACTAAACAGAACCAGGAGTTTGTGCAGGCACCACGCTACAACCCCACCCCACTCCAGCATCCCAAATTCACTGATGGACATTACCCAACTTTGCCTTAACATCTGAGCCAGACAACAGCAATTCAACCTCTTCTGGGAAAGTCTCCTCTATATCTACACTACTACATTCCCCAAGGCGAGTATAAGGATTGCCTTGAGCACTGTGTTGTTTGGCTCCTTACAGCGAAGTGACAGATTTCAGGATCTCAAGGCCTTGTTCATCAGTGCACTGGGTGAGTACCCAGAGCACTACTGCAGATACCATCAGGCTTACTCTGCAATAAGGTGGACTTTTCAGCGTCCTAATCATGGCAGCACTACACGCACCAGTCTCATTACACTTTAGTATGTCCTAGGGAGGCTCCACGTGGAGTGCCAAGAGGGTGAAGAGGAGCAGTTACCCTGCCAGGAGGAGTTAGAGACAAGTTGGCCATCTGGGTAGTGAAGCAGGTCCAGGACCAGCGCCTGGCAGCTTTGAGATGTGGCAGAAAATTGCAGATATTGCTGGAGGCTCCATGTGCTGGTATCTGATCCATGGCAATATAGAGGCTGTATGAGAAAAAAAGCATAGGTAAGTAGGTAAATGATTTAAAACAAAAAAAAAAGTACTGTAAATCAAAGGAAGAAAGTAAGGGATGCTACTGAAGCACAAAACAAAACAGGTCTTATGGCTGCCTCTATGTTTGACATTTTTTCTGCCTTGGCCTGACCAACGTCAGTATAAGGTGTTTCCCATGACATTGCTGTAGATAATGCAGCTAAATGCAGCTAATTTTGGATATCTAGCTATAGTCAAAGAAAGTGCTTCGTTGTTTACAATAGGCATTAAATCAAGCCTAAGCTTATTAGAAGAATGAGTCCCTTGGAAATTAATAGATTGAATTTTCCTCCCATTTAGATGGCTGGCATAACTCATTCATTTCAATAGAATTACTTTTAATTTCTACCAGTGTAAGTTAGAGTGGAATTGTAATAGGATGATGTCTCCTTACCACAGGACTCAAACTAGATCTTCCAGACAGCTGGTAGCACCTAATGGCTGCCCGCAACATTATGCAATGGCTGCAGAAACTTTCAGTTCCATCCGTATGTGGAAAGAATAAAAATAGAGAACTGAAGACAACTCTGGTTTTGAGATGTGTAGGAAAAAGTCCAAACCAAGGGTTACAGTGTGTTGCATCATGGTAAATCATAGGAAGAGAACTTCCTATTACCTAATATAGAAGGAGAAATGAAAAGGAAATATAATACATAAAAGTTTGATACTTAATGAGATGTTGACCCGAAATAATTCCAGGACCTAAGTTTAAATAGAAAAGTATATTTGGGTTTTGCTTTTATTAATTGGATAAATGTTACTATTCAGCTTTCCCATTTTTTAAGTTTTAAAAAAAAATGAAACAGCATAAAGATTTTACTGTCTTTCAGAAGGCTACACTGTTTAAACAGCTGCAGCTGTACCACTTCAAGTGGAAGATAAAACTTTTGCACGACAAACAATGTGACAGTGGCTCCACGTAGGCTACAGCTGCAAAAATTTGGTTTTCCTCCTTCACTGTTAAATGAAGGTGTCAAAAATAATAGCCAAACTGCATATATAGCCACATATCTTTCTCCCTATCCTTCACCCACCTATTCTTCAACCTCAAGCTATCTCTTTTCTTGGGTTGTACTTAAATTTCTGTCATGGCCTCTAGCATCCCCAGTGTTGAGGACAGAAATACACCAGAACATCTAAGCTTTTTTGGTCGATGTTACTTAGGGGTCATCAATTCAGTTGTACCTTAAAGCCCACAAAGTCCTATGCTAGCCTTGTGCCTTTTCCCTAAGGTGCAGCTGTCTAGTCCTCGGTTTCCTTGCCACACTTCTCTTGGGGGAGCGGGATCGATGGCCCTGTGCATCACTGCGTAGTACAGCAGTGCCCAGCCAGTTCCCTTAGCCCCCTCCGGTAAGCCACATACGCAGCTCTCCTTTGTCACACGACTGCATCGGCTGCACTTGGAACAGCACAGCCTATTTCTGCAAGAACAGCGGAGCGGGTCTGCTGCTGTTGCAGAAAATTGGATTTGTTGCACACACACACATATACTGGCTGTGCAGTGCACACATGGTCAACGTGATGCTCCTTGAAAGCACTAGAGCTACTGTTCAGGCATGGTGCAGCCACCCAGTGAAGTGTGTGCGTGCTCGGGGAGGACACCAGCAAGGAACAGGCTGCCACTGCCAGCATAATTGGTGCAAGCTACTGCCAGCCACCTTCTTCCTCCGGAGTAACCTGAGAGCACACAGGGACTGAGCCAAAGAATTGTCCTGGCAACAGAAATAGCTTGAACCTGGCCACCTTGAGCTCCTCAGCCTCTCCTATCCGATATACGCCCATCTTTTTCTATCTTGGAAACCACCATGTGCAGGATGACAGACAAGGCGATAGTTCCCAGCTTTGTTCCCACAACCTGCTAATATATACCTGGGGCAAACAGGAAGAAGAATGTTGGATGCTTTGCCTGGTCTTGAGGGCATCTGCTTCTCACCTGGCGGTGGTGCATCCTTGCCAAGGATCCTGTTCTGCACAGAAACTTTCCACTGATCCTGCAAGACTGCCCCTGGAAGAAGAGGAATTTTATCAGCCTTTCCTTGAGGTTCTTCATTTTCTCTCCTCTGTCAGAGGTATATTCTAGGACAGAAAAGCTGTGGGCTTGGTAGAAGTATATTTTCTATATTTAGCAGAAGGGATCAGAAGTCCTGCCTTTCAGGACACATTGCTTCCAGCACTTGGTTCCTCCCATAATCCACCCTTACCAAGGGAAATAGCCCAGATTTCAAGCACCTTTGTGGAGCATTTCTAGATGTTTGCTTTTCTGCTGTGACAGCCTAGGGTGCCTCTTTACTCTCTCCCCCCATGGAAAGGCAGTGACTCTCTGTGCCTGGCAAATTTACCATGACATATGCCACCAATGCATCTCCCAAAAAACACTCCACAAAAAGAGCTGATTCCCATCACTGTTGTCCAGAGGGAGTTTGCTGGAGAAGAAACAATAGGCTGTTTCCACAGTGTCATAACTATCTTGTTTCCTGTCTTCTCAGTTAAGCAATCTTAAGAGGTCTGCACTAAGTGGAAGCAACAAGGCTAACACCAGTGAGATGAAATGAAAGACAGGATATGTGTGTGGAGCAGCTGAAGTTGATGGCATCAGTTGAAACAGGGACAGAGCAAGCATGCTGGAAACAGAGATTGGGAGAAAATGAGTTAAGTAAACAGCAAAAGAAGATGACTGATTGTGTCATATTTCTGTGGCAGTAGCTAACAGAGATGCTGTAGAAATGGATAGGCCACTGCAAAAAGGAGAATCAGGTATACCCCTTGACTAAGGCAATTCTAGAGTATGTAGACTGCTCTGCTGTCCTGACAAAAAGCTTTGGGATGCTGTCTGTTCTCGTTTTGCCAACAAGATGCAGCATGTTCACCCATTAAGCAGCAGCGCCAGGCATGTTTATCCTGCTTCCATCATTATTTTGTGACAGGGGAAGATATGGATCTCAGCCCAAGCTCCTCCACTGCTCATCTGACCCAGCAGCACATCTTCCTCTTCCTTAAAAAGATGCAAGAAGGATCTTCCCCCCCTGCCCCTTAAAAACCAAACATCCCCTCTGGAGCAGGGTTTTATAATTGTCTCCGTGTTCCACAGCGCTGGTGGTACAGGCTCTTCTGCCCCCAGATATTCGGCCACTGATGTGGCCGAAAAGGAAAGGGAAGTAAGACATCGTGCATGGAATCAGCGTGTGAAGGTCTCGTGTGCTGCCTCTTCCTCCAAACTTGGCATGACATACTGGCCGCAGTTTCCAGGAGTGTTTACATGGAAGTGGTTTGGGTTTGTCTGGCTGCTTGCTTGTCATTTGCTTGCTCTGTTTGTCTGTTTTCTCCACTCTAAATTCCCATCCTAAGCAAAAGTTTTATTGCAGTGGTGTGCAGATCTTTTTCTGACCACTATAAAACCATGCACAGGCTGCATCCCTTTCCTCCCTGGTCTGAGCTCTCTTAAAGCCAGGTACAAATACGAACATTAACACACTGCAGCAGAGTGCCATCATAATGTTACAGGAAGTTATTTTTTGTTTTGGTTTGGTTTTTTTTTAAACTGACCTTGCATAAGGCCATTCAAAATCAGGGAACAGTTGCTTTATTTCCTCCCGCCACATGCTAAGCAAGACTTCTTCTTTCATCTTCTTGCAGAGTGTGCCAGCTCCCTGTCCCTGGATGCCCTGCACCCAGAGATGCTGCTGGAGCCCCTGCACAAGGCTGCTCGCCGTGAAGGCACTGGGCACCGGCCTGGCACTGCTGCACCCACACAGCTCTGGTTCAGTGACTCAGCAAGGAGCTGCCAACAAAACCCTGCACCACAGACGCCGTTTCCACCGAGTCCCTCTAGCTTTCCTTGTGCTTCAGGCTGGAGTTGTCCTCCCATCAGAAACTGGGGTACCAACACCTCCCTGAGGATCACAGACAGTCTCTGCATGCCTCAAAGCACAGCTTTTCCCCTCACTGACCCAGAGGGTCTGTGGCTGCCAACAGGGCAGTGGACCTACATCTGTACATATAGAATGTGGAAGAACGAAACTATGTAGACATCACTGAAAAAAAAAAAAAAAAAATCATACTTAGCGATTACAAAAGTAATTACTTACATGCAAAAAACCTTCTTAGTGAAGAATCATTTTTTTAATAGAATACCATAAATTTTACTAATTTTCACAAAACATTCAAAAGCCTGTGGAAGATAAATTTTCATCTCCCCTACCTTGCCAAAAGGCAAAAAAATTTCCCAGTTTTGCACTGGTGAGGATTCCCTCAGCGCTGGCTCCTTGGAGCATAGCCATAGGGTAGGGAAGTCCATTTGCACAGCAGACAATACAATGAAATGCCCAGGTTTTATTCTGAACCATAAATCAGTCACCACTTACTTACATAAACACCCGATTCTACTGAATAACACCCAAGTCTCCTCCAGCTCCCAGAAGAACATGAATGAGGCTTACACAGCCCACAGCTCACTGAGCCTGAAGTTTTGTATTGCATACCTGAGAGGCACAGCCCAGAACTTTACCTTTAGACCTTCCTGAAGCTATTGTGCAAATGCTAGCACAGTTAACAGCATGCCCATAGTTGGCAGGCTCCTTAATTTTTAGTCCTGCATATTTTTCAAAATTTTGTTTCAGCAAATCGCTCTGGACATACCATTCAAATTATAAAAAGAGCCACAAGTATTCTTCTTCAAAGATGCCCTTAATGCTGTCTAACTTAGCTGGCAACAACATCAAGAATGTTATGTAAGGGTGATACACCTGCCTATTTGCAAATTCATTAGGCATTAGCTATTGTTCTGACACCAAATGGTGAAACTTCTCCTCAATTTCTATTCAGCCTTTCCGAAGGGAATGTGCCTGTGGTCTTGGCAGGTTCTCTGTGTGCTGTTCCTGGTCCACGGAGATCTCCATGGATCTGCTGTGCATATAAATGCACATTTATAAGACAAGGAGCTGTAGATCATATGGCAGAGAAGCAAACAGATACTAAGAAAAACTACTGAAAAAAATTTGTCGAATAGGAAATAATTTCTACATATCACATTGCCTTTTCAGTTACCGCCATCAGAAAACTTTTAATCAGTGTTTCATTTTTACTAATCTCACACCCGCACAATAAGCAACACAGAGGACTGGAAGAGAAGCCAGCAGAGTCCCTATGGATTCAGTTGTCCCCAGGGCTAGGCTAGAGTTATATAAAAGTCTGGCTTCTTCCACTCTACGCAAATTAAATCCAGCCAAATACCAGCAATAGGCTCTTTAATCTCAAAGGAAAACATCAAGAGATAAGAGAGAACAGACGTTCAGAAAGACCGTGCTTACGCTGCTCACGAAGGGATCGATCCTGTGGCTGCATTCCCAGGGCAAGGGCTTCTGGGAATGGAGAAATTCTGTGGAGTGACCTTTAGCGTCTTGATTTCTGGAAAGGGATAGAGGGAAAAGTCAGCAGACACTTTCGACACTAACGTTCTCTCCTCTTTATAGCAACAAAGATTTAAGGGTTCCTGCTCTCCTGCAGATGGGAGCTCCTCAGTACTTGGAGGCCTCCCCAGAAGCAGAAAGGCAGAATACCCTGTGCCACTTGCATGGCCAGGGCAGCTGCTCCTGCAGCCCACAGCTGCGACCTACCCAAGAGGGTTCTAAGGACTACTTAGCCATTGCCACAGGTAGGCAGCTCACAAATGCTGCTGTCTGCTTCGGTGGAGAAAGCTATCCAAAGCACACTTTGCACAGACTAGAGAATTCCCCTGCATCACTTCCTCTGCTCCACTCTGCCTCCCTTTCCTCCCATCACTGGGCAGTAAAACTGTCACATTCAACACAAAGGTTTATGTGATCACTTTGCCGGTGTATGGCAGTTTGTCTGTCTTCCATGCTGTTGCCTCTTTTTCCCAACGGCTTTACACTCTCTGACCAATTTCAAGCAAATCTGACAATAGGATACCAGCCAAAGAAAAGACATTCTCCAGGTTGCAGAAAAACAGACAAGGAGAATGGAGATTTTATAATGAAGAAAGGGCTAAAGTGTGGATACCGCTTAGATTAGACATTGGGGAATCTAGGCACAAGCCATGACTCCGCAAGATCGGCATGCCATTAACTCTGCTGCTTGTGCAACACTTTGACAGTCATACCCGCAGGAACATTCAGTCCTTTCGTTATTTATCTGGGGAAAGTGGGTACGTCATCAGTACAGGAATTCAAAATCAGTTATTAATTGCACAGTGTTTTCACACCTGGAGAAACTTGCTGTCTTTAAGATTATTATGCCACAATCAGATTTGCTTGAAAGTGGCCAAAGGCTGGGTAGGAAGCTCTTGGGAAAAGGGAGTCAGTAGATAGCAGACAACTGTATTAGTCACTAACATAATTCTGTTTAGACAAAGATTACCAAAATATAACAAAAGCAATTGGTAGAAAGTAAAACTACTTCTAGAAGTGTTTACTTATGAAGCAGCTTCTGTAAACACAGAATTTTCTCAGAACCTGAATATAATGAAGATCATAAAATTTTCAGGGCAGTACAAGTTTCTTATGCAAGCAGAAGATTGTTCAAGAGTTCTCTGTTTTAAACATGACAGCATTAGGGAGAAGTCATATATTGTTTGAGAAATCTTGGATTGCACTCTGTAGAAAACTTCTTTCTGTTTGTCAGGCTCCTGTCTTCCTCTACGTTTTCTGCTCTGCCATTCAGTAACTAATCAAATGTATAATCAGCTCTTTTGTGCCTGTAAGGAAGCCTATGTGAAGGAGAAAGGTTATTATAATGATTTAGTAAAAACAGAGAAGCAGTGTGGTTATCCACCACCACGTCATGGTCATTCTGGCATCTGTAGGAAAATTCATATTATGG
This sequence comes from Phoebastria nigripes, assembly GCA_035582835.1. Classification (NCBI taxonomy): domain Eukaryota; kingdom Metazoa; phylum Chordata; class Aves; order Procellariiformes; family Diomedeidae; genus Phoebastria; species Phoebastria nigripes. Next base: position 59,490 of record JAYKAV010000166.1, on the reverse strand, counting down.
TTTTGTAACACAAGGCTTTGGTAGCAATAGTGCCTTAAAGGAGTCCAGCTCAGGCCTGTCAGCCACTTACTCCTGGCACACTGGCCCCCGCCACCATGCCAGACCATATCAAGGAACAGATTTGACTTTAAAAAAAATAAACTGAAGATGACCCTTTTTCGAGTTGTTTTTCCAGGGCAGATCAACTTCCTGAGGCGGCTCACAGGATAGCTGGGCAAACACTTGGACCAGTGCTCCTGAAAGAGCAGCAACATGGTGCAGGTGCCTGGGGTCTGGAGCTGGAGCAAGAACATCTTTGCTGATAGGACATTCAGGACTTCCTGCTGTAAAACCACAGCCTCAGGCTCTGGCTCGACTATATGCAAAAGCCAGCTGTGGCCTTCTGTTGCCGGATCAGGCATGCCATGGGCAGATCAAACAAACTGTTGATCCTTTCTAGAAACATCCCAACATCTCCAAAAAGTTTTGCTGGTTTGCAGCTGTGCCCCCAGGATTTATGCTAGCAGATGCTGCCCGTGTGACCAGGGGCTACCCTGCATGTATTTCCATCAACCCATTCTTTCACTCTGGTGCCTTCTGCTCTTTAAACACAGGTTTATGTGTTTTCCATTTCAATTTTTCACCCAATTTCTGGTCATTTACACACAGATCTTGACCTCAGATTTCTTCTTCGACTGTGACTTTATGAGTTACTTGCCTCAGCCCCTCTCCAGCCCCTGGTTTTGTGTCCAGCATGCCGCGTGACAGCATAATATTGGCGCCAAGCCAGAACCTCTCCCTTTGCACTGCAGAGGCTTATCCTTCTGCTGGATCTCATCCCACACCATGAGCCCCTCATGGGAACCCAGTGGAGCTGACAGACCTGTTAGCACTGTGGCAGGACACCTCTGGGTGGCTGGGGGCCTCAGCAAGATGTGGTGTCACACAGGTGGCTCAGCGTGTCCTCCGAAGGGGGCTGGCAGAGAGGAGAGCCCAAGGTGGGGTCGGGGTGCAGGACAGTATGGGATGCCAGGGACAGCTGCACACAGGGGAAGGCATCTTGCCTGGGAGCTTATCCACGTCCTGAGTGGGACCGTATGTCCTGAAGAGGCCCCAGGGACTTCACGGGAGAATCCTAGGGCTTTCCTGCAGTCAGGGATAGCTTGTCTACCTAGGAGGAGGGGGAAGGATTTAGGGGGGAGAACTGGGAGGCAGAAATCCCTCATAGATAAAGACAGGGCTTTTGGGAGTCAGAATAGCCCCAGTTCCCCAGTAACTCCAGGAGATAACTGAAGGACAGTGTAAGCTGCTACCTGGCTAGTAAAAAGCTTGTCCTTCCCACCTATTTATGTTTCTCATTACTTTCTAGCTTTACAGCTAGAAACAGCTCACGCAGAGAGTGCTGCTGGTCCCCTCTCCTAGCCTGCTCTGGCCTGAGCCTCTTTGCGTCTGTGCCTGCTCAGCCTCTGGAGCAGCGCCACGTCCTCCATGACAACTCCCAGCCCGACCTCGCAACACTCTCTGGTCCCAGATCTCATTTCTGCCCCACCTCTGGAGCAGGTCCTGGAGCCATACCTCTCACCATGCCTTCCTCCGTGCCGCACATRCTTCTCCAGTTGCATGCTACTGGTTTCCACTGCCAGTTGGATTACCTTTTTGAGAAGAGATGCAGACACAACACAGGCACAGCCCCAGCAATAGCTTACTGAGCAGTAGTTTATGACAAGGGTGCAGTATATACCAGGACAGCAGGCTTCCTCATTAACCCTCTGGGGACACTTTTCCCTGTTCAAATGGCCTGGACCCATCTGCTCTTGTCTTGGGCAAGTCCTGACATGGATGGGTGCTGTATTAAGCTAGCCTGCAAAAAGATACTTGTAGAACCTTCTTTCTCCATTGCATCTGATTCCCCTACTTCTTAGATCCCATTCTGTCAGTCCATCCTGCTCACACAAGAGGTCCAGGCCAAGGATCACAGTACCGCTAAAGCTACAATGAAACCATGCATGTTCCAGAAAAGCAGGATTCACTTTCCCCGAGACATACTCCGCACAGAATCAGCGCTGCTCAGGACTGTTCAGTAAGTGCCAACCACCTCAAAAGATGGCCCAAGCAGAGAACTGCAGCACTTTGAGCAAATTAGTAGAATGAAGAGCTAAATGGGGAGTAACTGACAGGTTTTTATTTTCTCACTTCAGGAGTACTGACATCCTCAGCCAGAGCTGGATGATCACTAGTGGCTAATCTACAGCCACAGAGCCCAGGCACAGAGAATTGACTGGAAGACACCTTCTTGGACCATGATGTGGATTGAATCATTCTGTGGCTGCCATGAATCAGAACCACATGACAAGTGCCCTGAGGTCTTGCACACAGRCATCGAATGGGAGCAGCATGGGGCAAGACAATGTTGAAGGCTGTGTGAGATGTAGTGCAGTGATAATAAGACCCCTGTAGCAGTCACCTCTTCACCTCTCTAAGACCTGTACTTATCTCTGCTCCATGGACCCAACCCCTCCAGCACACACTCTAACACAACAGGATCCATGATCTGGTGGACCAACAGCAGGCTGTAAGACTCCACCTGTGATTTAATCCGGCACTGTAGCTCTGCAATCTCTCCATATTGCATACAACCAAACACTGAAGGAAACCAATGGCCAGCAACGTATTTCACTCTGCACAGAGGCTGGCAGAAGCTTAGCCAAGCCAAGATCCATGCTGCAAGGGTTGCTGTAGCATTCCTTTGTAGTTCTTGGTAGAAGGCTAAAGGGGAACATTACTTTCACAATGACAAGATGCAAATAATGACTAGCTCTGACATTGCTTAGAAAAGCTACTTCCTGAGACAGTAACTGATCTGAGAAACAGAAGGCTGAACCACCAAGAAAACTGCCCCAAAATCCCCACAAGGGAACAGACTATACACCAGGAAATCTATGATACTCATGCCAGCACAAAATCATCGTCATATGATCTTACTTACTGGGCCAAAGGGACTCAGATCCAACTACAACCACACCTTAAACTGTCTCAAAACTTTTCAACTGGCAGATCTGCCATGCACATGTTTAAGTGCTTGTAAGAGCACATTCTCACTGATCTCTGGACTTCCACATGGTATGCAGATCCTGCCACATCTTCTTCCAGCTACCCTTTTTCAACTTTGGCAAGCCAATCAACCATTCAGTGACTGTTCTGTTATATCCCTCCAGGAACTGAGTTGCAGATCAGATCTTGGGTATTTTATGCTGATTCGACTGGCATTAACAGGCAAAAATTCCAGAAGGGAATGCCTGGGTTTGCCAGGAATGCTGCCACAGGCATCAGAACAGTCACTGTCCTTCTACTGTGACACTTCTGCCCTTCACACTTACCTCTCAAAGCCATGGAGCCTCACAAACAGGATGTTCCTGGTTGATGTCCTCTCTTGGTCAAGTAGAAGGGCTTGTTCTTCTACCTCAGCCAGTTTTGTAAAGGTATTTGTATTCTTTCAATTCTCTGATACAACACAACAATGCAGATGGATGACCGAACCCATGGTATTTAATTAATTAATTGGTCAGTATATCTCCTAAGGTTGTTACTGGAACATTACCACAGCATCTTCACCCGTCTTCTGCCATAGTCCCATTTTGCGATGCAGAGAATGGTACTTGTGGTAGCTGCCCCAACATCAATCTTTTATATAATTTGGGGGCAATGAGAGGATCTAGGTAGGGAGCAGAGATAGTGAAAATGTATTCCACCTATTATGCTTCACTTTGGCATTCAAGTGCCAAGTGCCAAGTCCAAATTACTATTTAGCTACCAAATGTCTAAGTGATTTCAGTGAAGGTCTAGATGCCTAAGTTCCTTTGTGTGTCTCAGTTAAGCTTTTCGAGACAGACCAAACTTATTATTTTACCAAAAAGTAGAAGAATAAGGCCACAAAATTATGTGATGCGGGAGAACAAGAAGGAAAGGCAATGAGAGCAGAAAGAGGGTAAAATTTATAACTAACTATCTTATCAAAGCAAAGAAAGATGACTTAGAATGTGACACATGGCTCTAAAATAAGTATTGGGATTGTTAAGTCAAGAGCTTAAAACTTCAGAAATTGTCAGTCTGGCCCATCTGTACGTGGGCAGTGGGAAGGGGCTTACCAGTTCCCTAAATAGATGGATGAGGAAAGCCTCACTGTTGGATAAACCTTAAACCCCGAGTCACCTTAAACCAACACTAAACTCAGGTCAGACTAAAGATAAAATGCAGATAAAAGAGCATTTGTTCGTCACATCCAAGATAGACAGAAATCTGTAGATTTTACAGAAATTACTGAGGGAATCAGAAAATTCTTGTTCTGATATCCACACGATTTGTTTTTTAAATGGGATTAAAGTATATTGCTCTTGACTGAGACCAGATGTGACCAACCAGTTCAGGATGATTGTTAGTTTGGTGTGACTGTTCCCCACAATATTTAAAAGATGCTGTACCACACTCTGAGTGTATTTCATGACATAAACTCCACACCATACTTTTCACAGACCTGTGGAAAACACCCAGGCTCTCTCAGGACGCAGAGACACATTTCAGAGAGAGAAAGGGTTAAAAAAGTAAAAAAGAAAGGCATGTTTTCTCTTCTTCCCACCGACCACAGCCTTAAACTCTCTTCATCTCACTCCTGTGTCTTCTCCCTCCCCACCATCTGGTCTGGCTCTTGCCTCTTCAGCATTCAAATCAAGTGCGGGGAACCAGCTCACAGTCCCTTGCCCTTATGAGTCAGAAAGGACCAAGCATGCTCGGTCGCGAGAGACTTCAGAAAATTTTGATCCTCTATTTTAAGAAGCCAGTGCTGAGCTACTTGTCAGTGGCCCAAATGTGGGACATTTTTCATTAGAAAAGYAACATGCTTGTCACAGATTCAAAGGTCACCCTCTGCTGATATTTGAGGCCCTGGTCTGATGCACAAGGGCAAGAAATCACCTGAAAGAAGGTATCATCAGAATAGTTTTAGCATTGCAAATAAACTCATTCTCAATCCCTAATGTAAACTTATCCCTTTTGTTTGTCTATTATGGGACTTAATCCACTGTCTTTAACTATTCTCAGTTTTATCCTCCTAATCTTAAGGAACAATTGACATTAAAGTATTTGGAGCAGATTTTGTGCAATGACTTTCATGAGGTACTGGCTCAGGATTTTTACTTTTTAAGGTTTATACCAAAAGCAAAGCTGTCCATTTTGCAGTGTTGCATAGTTTGACAAGAGATCATGTATCCCACGTAAAGCTGTGTGCAAAGCGTACAGGATTTTGGATGTCATTTCTGACCAGGCTCTTGATTTCCTTAGTTAATAGTGTGTCATGCATGTTTGCACAGATATGTGTATATTCTATGTATATATTCTTGCTGAAGTACAATTGCTTTTGGTGTGTGGTCTGCAGAGATGAACTGTTGAAGTTCGGCCTCAGTGCAAGCTGTAAAAGCTTCATGGCACACAGCAGATATGACAGTAAATGGTCAACTACACAGTCCTTTTTGACACCAAAGTGTAGAACCCCTAATAATTTTCTCAAAAGAAATCTGAAGACATTTCCAACTTTCAGCTGAGACAGTTTACAGTATTTAAGTAAGAGGAAGGTCAGACAGACTATACTTGACACTGCTGGGAACTGACAGATGTTTTTGAGAAAAAAAAACAAAAAAGGTCACTTAAAAAAAGCAGCTGAAAGATTCCCGTTTCTTCACTACATTGGTCATAAAATGAGGTTTCATAAACAGTCACAAAAGAGAACGGGGAATTTCCCAAGATTTTAGGACTCGTTGTCCATCTATGTCCCTGTTCATATGTAAAAGCAAATACACATTATGTAACAGAAGGGAGACAGTTATAATATATATCATCAGCCAGCAGCGCATTTCTTGCAAATGAGCAAGAGATTATAAATGCAGAGAAATAGCACAAGAAACCTGCAAAATCCAGCCAGTAGAGAAAGTAACTTAAATTCACAAGAGACCATTGTTTCAATCCTTCCACGTTATATCAAATCTGTTTGCCTAGATCACACTAGCACTCGCCTAACATAGTTGGCCCACTTGGGCTTTCCTTATCTGAAACGGAACTACTAAATTTCCTGGTTTACTAGTAATTCTTTTTATAGTTTACACATGTTTTCCTTTTACATAGAGGCATAGAATGAGCAGTTCACCAGGAACTGAACTGAAAGTGCCCAGAGGATAAAAGGAGGCTGGTAAACACATGGACACAGTAGGGAGTGGGAGCTCAAGCACAGGTTAACAGTGGAGGTTAACAGTGAGCTGCTGACAGGGCAGAAAGGTGCTCCACACAACGTACAACAGATCTGTGCCGCTGGCCCCAACCAGCCACGAGCTTCTGGGTTTTCCCAGCACTGTACAGAATTGAGCAAGAGGACAACCCTGTTAACATATATCTGTTAACACTCCCTGTTTTAGGGCAGAATCACGAATCCATATGGATCCTAATGGATGTCTCTGAACGGCTCTTTCTGATGATGATGATGATTGAAAACCCTCCTGAGAATCATCTTCCAGCCTTTCATGATCCTTACCCTCATACATTTTCCTAATGTCTAACCAAATCTTCCTTTATTGCAGTTGAAACTCACTATTTCTGTCTTTCTTACAGTAGGTATAGAGAAAAAAAAAGCTATTGCTTCTATCTTTGAAGCAGCCCTTTATGCATTTGAAGACCAGTATGTCTCCCCTTAGTCTTCCTTTTTGATTAAGCAACTCTAGAGTGCCAATTTTTTCCATCTTTCCTCATAGATCATGTATCCTAAAAGACTCCTTATTGCTGTTCCTCTTCTCTGAATTATCTCCAATTTGTCTACATCCTTCTAAAGCCATACTGCTCCAACTAGACCTAGTGCTGCAGCTAACATTTTGCTAATGATGTCAAGTGGAAAAACATGATGTGTCCTGCAAGCTAAGCTCTTTGTTTACATGACCCAGGATTTGTTGTTTGCAGAGTAGCAGCACTGTTGATGCATTTTCATGTTTTCACCCACTCAGTCCTTTTTCTGCCACTTAACCACTTGTTCCCCACCAAAACCTGCGACAGACTGCTTGATTTGTTTTAAAATCACATCCTATTTTTATCAGACCATTTCTTCAACTTCTCAAGATCATTTTGAATTCTACTGTCCTTCAATTTACTGAAAATATTATCAGACACAAGACATGCTCATGAAGCACCTGATTCTTCCACTTTATCCATCCTATACTAGATTAATCTACATTATGTTTCCCCGATTTGCTTATCTCAACAGCATCAAAAGCCTCAGTAAAATCACAAACATCTGAAACCTACTCCTTCCTCCATGCTCACAAGGCCAGTTACACGAAGTCTTAGAAGGGAAATACACTGAACTGCTTAGAAATAGTTTCATAGTTTATTATGACTTGAATTTAAACTAAGCTGATGAGTCTTAGTCTTCAGTTCTTATTTCCTACTTTCCTTCTCACTGATGCGGAGAAAATACAAAAAGAGGGTCTGAGCAGTGGATACAAGTGTCTATTCAGCTCAGCTCAGAAGAATTTTGCAGATGAAGTCACTGAAGTCAGCAGTATACAAGGAGATACCAGAAAAAAAATGATTATAGAATTAAACATAACACTATGATCAGTTTACTGCAGCAACACAGGAGCTACTGGAAGGTCAGAGACTTCACAGGTGAGCAGTAAATAGCTAGTTAGTGTTCAAAAGGAAATAGTAGAAAGCGTCATCAAAAGTGCATGAAAATTGTTAGGACAATGTGAAAAATGTTTCTAAACTGTAGTCTAGAAGTGAGTTTAACAATTGGAGGACATCCTGTCATTTCCAGGAAAAGAGAAAAGCCTACTTTATCTTGTTTACATATTCATGGCAAGAAAAAATAAAATCATATTTCCAAACTTGTTTTTAATTCAAATAGCCTGAAAATTCTGAGTGGATACTCCGAAAAAAAAAAAGGAGCAAGAGCCTTTCTTAAACTAGAAAATTATTGGCTAATTATGCCTGTTCTGAAGAGTGATTTTAATGGGCTGAATAGGATCTCTTTCAAATACCTATAAAAGTGCTTCAGTCATTACACTTAAGTATGCTGATGACAGGTTTTTTTTCACACAGCCAATCCTTCTGTAGCTTCCTCCTATTATGACAATGGAATATTTCCATTTTCATCCATCAGATCTCATGAAATCATTGAAGAAGTTAATCACTTAAAAGATCAGTTAATGTATGGATAGAATCAGTGAAGTTGGAGAGGACCTCTGGAGGTCATCTACTCCAACCCCCTGCTCAGGGCAGGGCCAGCTTCAAAGTCAGATCAAGTTGCTCAGGGCCTTGTCCAGTCAAGTTCTGAAAATCTCTGGTTCATATTATTATTCCAGTAGTTATCCACCACAAAAGCCTTTCTTGAGGAATGCTGTTGCAATTTGCCATGTCAGTTGGCTTTACCATGCATACTACATATGGTATAGCCTTGGTCCTCTCACACTAGATGCAGCCAAGTCAATGACTGCAGCATCAGCACTCAATTTACCGCATACTTTTTATATTTTATTCAAATAGGCACTCCTAAAAGAAGTTCTGCCAGCATATATGACATGAACTGAAATGGTTAAGTAGCAACCAATTAATGTGAGGAGTTTCTTCTCCCGTAATATCTTTGTGCTTACAGAATCACCTATAAAAACCTTCTAAACGATATTAGAACTACAGCTTCCACACATATTTATGGTACTATTTAGTAAAGAAAGAAACCTTTTGGGGACTAATATAGAACAAGGAATGCAGGATTTGGCCTCAGCAAGCTATTTGAAAAGCTTCACAATTTTTCATAATAAGAAAGGAGAATTTGTCTGTCAAATAACTGTGCTGCATGGAGCTATGCAGAGTGCCCCCAGGGGGCACAGATAAGTTCTGGAGCACCTCACTGGTGGAATGGAAAGTATGAATGCCTCCGAATGCTGACAAAAGTACACATAGGAGTGCAAAACAATTATATTTCACTTAGTGAAAGTCCACAGGCCTACTTCAGTTTCAACCACCTGACGTCAGCTAGTAGAAACAAGTCTAGGCGGGTCTTCCAGTCATGGCACTGCTGGAGGGAAGCGTGGGTAGATAACTATTCTCATCAGCAAAATTTCCATTCACCTATTCAGCTTCAAGAAATGGGAATCCCTTATAAATTGAGAGGAATGCTCCCACATTCTTTCCCATGTGTTAGGGCATGCAGGTGGGCATAAGGCTTAGAGCTCTTGGATTTAATTTATTTAAATTATCTCTTCTCTGTTGATCCCTGTGCAGCAGGGAGAATCTGACACGTGAGGAAAACTTGTAGCTTTTATGTACATGTTTCTTAAAAAAAAATTATGAATTGAAACACACTTCATCTAATCTTACCACTATTTTCAACCAACTTGTTTTATCCACTACAGATTCATAGCAAAAAAGAAACCCTTCAAATAAAATAAAATTAAAAAAAAAAAAAAAGAGAAAGAAAATTGCAGAACTAATTTCAACATTCAAAAATCATTATTTTAATTTAGAATCTTTGAGAAACAATCCTATTCTTAATATATTAATATTAATATATTTCATTCCTGTTTGATTCTGTTACCACTTTACATGTTTAAAAACAAACACCCTGAAAATAAAACATGTTATCTACCACAAAGTAAATAATCTGATGGAAGTGTTTCCTGGGAGAAAAAGAAGAGTTACAGCCTGCTTCAGCTAGTCCAATCCCCACTTGCAGCCATGCTAATTTTTCTTTTTATATCCAGAAATCAATATCTTCTCACCACTGAACATCCCTGCCATTACTGAAACAAAATATATCTGTGCAGCGCAATGAAGCATCCAGCTAGACTTAACCATGGCCCAGCTTCCTCTAAAGAGTAAAATGAACCGGCCGATCCTGCTTCCAGCCATCCATGTCTGCTTTTTGCTCTCGCTGTTCGCAGGAGCCCAGTTAGATGGATGCGCACTGGAACCCTTGAACTGAGCTCTCTCCCTCTTTGCCAGTGCTTACTGGCTGACAAAATATCCCTTCTTTCCACATTCATAGCATAATCCTTACCAGTGTTGCAATCATGTTACTCCTCAGTTTGTATTTGCAGAGAGACAGACTTTACAGAGACTTTCAGCCTTATGGCTCCCTCCATACCATAGAGCGTGGGGGAGAATATGGGAGGATCGCTTTCCATTTAGAAGGGATTACCATTTATTAAAGCTCAGTGGGAGACTGGTACTGTCCTGGTGCCATGATTTCACTGCCATCACATACCAAAGTAAGATTCCCATCCTAAAACAGCAATCCTGGCATTTTCTGTAACATCAAAGTGTTATTTGAGATGGCAGGTAGGAACTCCACCCCCAAAATTATCCCATAATGAACTCTGAATTTTTTGCCAGGCACTGGTTCACAGTGAATGCTGCAGACAATCACACACAGATACAAGAACTACCAAAGGCTAGCTCAAGGTGACAGTTATGCTCATGTTATATGACTTGAGGCTAGCTCTAGGGCAATTCAATTTTCCCAAAAAGATTTTGTATAATTACATCAGGCGGTCTTATTTGGCCCCCATTTATCTCATCTACTATTAAAGTGATGTTATGTGACTGACATCAAGGAAGAGAGTTCAGGATCATTCCTACAAATTTCCTAGGAATGCCCCAGCATTGCCTGACATACAGATACATGTTTTGCAGCATGAATAATGGGCTTAATGCAAACTACCTAAAGGAGCAATATGGAAATGAAGCATCAGTCTCAAGATCACCCAAAGTTTTTGGCTGCTCTGGGCCTGGCCAGCTCAGGTAGAACACAGACATGGGCAGAAAGTCTTTGACCATTTGGACCTACCCAATTGAAGGAAGATGCCTGTAGGGACCACCTAAGGAATGGAGAAATCCTGTTTCTCTGGGAAACTCCTGTGAAGGGAAGGGTAGAAGAGGAGTTAAAGCAGATTAAGGGAAAAAACCAATATAGCATTAGTTTCTTGGATAAAACTTGTAAGGATTATATGCATTTTAGCTGTAGAAGTTGGGAGAAGAGGAATAGAGAAAGACCTAAAGGCTTAATGCTAGACACAAAATCTGACACCTGAGAAGTGGTTTGAGCTCCTGAAAGTAGGTGTCAGATGCACAAATAGTGAACACTCCAACTAAGGAAATGCTAGATTGCTAATACTTCACATGAGGAAACATCTCATTAATAAACCTTATGAGAATAAACACTTATCCTGACTACGAAAGATAACTCTCCTCTGTACATTCCAGTCACTCAGCTCTCACCAAAAAGGAAACCTTTAGTAGTTTAACAAAGGCATGAACACTGAAAGAGACAACTTAATGACTCATCAAACATGTTGAGATCCCAAAAAGAAGGGCATGTCCCTAGAGGAAACATCTGGACAGATCAAGGGCTTTTTACCTTGTTTGGTTCTGGAAAACATAATCTTTCAAGCCTAGCTTCTTCCCGTTACTTACGGGAAAAAGACAAAAGTCTTAGTGGAAGACTAATTTTCCCAAGAAGTATTGGCTTAGTTATATTTGGTGAAGAAAATAAATATACCTATTACAATATGTGAGTGATATGGAGAATCTGTCAGAGATAAACATTTGCCAGGGAAACTTCTTTATTGTTCTTCATTATCAGAATTACTTGATCTTAAAAACAAAGGGTGTTGGGGTTTATATAGTGGAAATTGAAACCAAATTAATCTCATTTTCTAAATCTCAGGACTTACTTGCCAGATTGCTCTGTCTCAGCTCAGACTTGGTAACATTTAATAAGTGGTGGAAGAAACAGCTGGGAGCATGCTGAATCTTTGAAGACTACAAATGAAGCAAATGCACACAAATTTCTCTGACTTCATAGTGTTCACTTCTCAAATGAAATTTAATTCAGCACTGACTTACAGCTGTCCCCAAATGTTGCTTATACTAGGCTGACCACTCTGCAAGTATTTTCTGTGATCAGATCCCACTTATTTTGCTATTTCTCACAAAAGAACCCTAAGATTTTGGTTGTCCCTGCTGACACGGAGCATCAGGAGATGTCCACTGCTGTCAGAGTGGCACTGGTTGGCACATCAGGAAAGCACACGCGCTACCTTTCTGGTCATATCAATGAGTATCACTGTAGAAAAAAAACTTTATTCTTACTCTCAACTTGCTCAATAAATGGCACCATGGATTTTCAGCACACTGTAATGAACACCTGACAATCCTCAGATGCCCCTGCAAGCTGATACCAATGTAGACCAATTATTCTCTTAAAATACCTCCCTGGCTCTCCCTTCTCACTCCTGACTTTACCCTGTAACTTGCTTTGAGAGGGAGCATAACCACTCAAAAGACCACTTCAAACTTGAAACTGGTCATCTCTACTGTATACAGTGGAGAGGCATACATTCAGAGGAGTAGGAGAAAGTTTGGAAATGAAGCAACTGTTCTAATGAGTTGGAAACTATGGGTTATTTAACTGTATAATAAAAACAACATTTCTGAAAAAGCAGCTTTGAAATACACAGTTGGAGTTCATATGTGGAGTTGGCTACAACTTCCCCAAGCACTTGCTGTGCTTTGGGGAAAGCTTCATCATAGAAATAGGAACTTATATGGTATTTAATAAGTTAAAATGTTTAGTCACAACGTAGATCACTGTTTCATGCAGGACTTGCTCAAAAATATTATGTTCATTTACAATCCATATACTTTATCATTTAAATAAAGGCACCCTATTTGTCAGTAAACATTGCCTTTATAGGAAAATGCAGTAAAGTTTAGCTTTTCCTGTATTTACATAACAGTCTGTCCACTGAGACTTATTGTTGCTATTGGCTTGCCTGAAACCATTAATAGCATAAATCATCTTCTACTTAAAAATCATGTATTAGTCTTGAATACACTCATTGTTCTTGCAATGACACTATCACCAGGGAGCCAACATAAACAAAATGAGCTTCCAAAATGGGTCTGCAAGAACCACAAGAAAATGAATACAAGATTTTGCATCATCAAATAAAATGAAGTAACATTGTAGGTGACTGTTAATCAAACAACACTATAGACTGGCACTACACATTTCTGAAAAAAAGTGGCATGCTGCATCGATGTTTTGTCAAGAGGAAAACAAATAGAAGAAAGGATGCTACTAAAACACACCTGAGACCATGAGCCTGGATCCACAATTATAGGTCTTGTATATATCCTAAATGTCAGCAGCTCTGGAATTTCCTTAAGAAACAGAATGGGGAAGTAGAACTCTGACAAAGCATGCTTTTGTGATCATATCTAGAATGTCACCTGGAAGTCAAATAAAGACATCAGCTGTGTCATCTGCAACTGTGAGACTTTTAAATGGAATACTATCAATGCCAAAAGCTCTTGATGTTGCTAAGTAGGACAAAATGGGACATGCTAAAAATTTAAGAATAAATATGTGCTGTCAGTACTTACGCTTTTAGTTTTCCTCAAGACTTACTCTTGCCCATTCTGATGGCCGCCGATGCAGTCTGCAGAGTCCTTATGTTCATGAGGTAACTTTGTTTAAGGGTAGAGGAGATTCTACTGGAAGCAAATACACATGAATAATATTTTAACTGAGATTAAGCGTATGAATACAATGTCTTCAGGAAGTGATAGCAATAGTACTGACACATTCATCACTAGGAAATCGCAAAACCAAGGAAGAGTTTACCGTACCAATGATTTTCTAATAAACTGTTTTCTGCACAGATGATTATTTTGAAGTAAACTGCTACTCCAGAAACAAGAGGGGAAAAAGCTCGCTGCCATCACTACACCTTGCGTTTCCTTTCAAAGGAACATATTAACAAAACATTGTTCACCCTTCATTTCATAAAAACACACAATTTGAATAGCCTTTTGAATAGCTCCCAAAGTAGAAAACTTTTATGGCAGTAGGGTGTTGAGAACATCTGTTATACTTCTCTCAAAGCCAAGAATAAAAACATTAAAAATGCAGGAACCGATCTGTATGACATAGTGCCAAATGTAGCCATAATATAAATCAATAGTATTGTCCTGTCTTTTATCCCCAGCCTAATACACCTCTAAATCAAGCTCATGTGGGTTACTTTAACATGTTCATGAAAAACAGGAAGATCTACCATGTCATTGAACTCATGCTTTTTCCCCCCCAAAAGCAGAAGTACCTCTCACATTCCAACCCACCCAGTTTCCACTGCACGTTTGGCACAAGCCAAAGGACAGGGTGAGGTCCCAAAGCTGTTTGGTCCATTACTGTTATGTCCAAATGAGGAGAAAGTCAGCCTGTGAGTCCTAACTGAAAGGCAACAGACACCATGTCCACCAAGAGGCCCAGGTAAAACTGGCACCCAACTGCAAAAGTGCTTCTCCATAATCTTAGGGATAAGTGACACTAGGAAATTTAATCCATGCCTGACTTGAAATAATGCGCTTGCTCCTGCGTGGGAACAGAGAAGAGCACTTAAACAGTCAGATCGCTGTACTGGATGTTAATTGCTGTAGTTTCCATTGCCCATGTTGGAAGGGGCTTAAAATACCCTGAACTAGTGCCTGTCCTCTCACATGTTGCTCCCAGTTGGCTTCCAGAATGGAAACATGAGGCCAAAGGAGGTGCCAAGAGATGGACCAGAAAGATTAACTGCTTGAATGATCCACAATGCAGCTCAGAAGCTCTGGCCTGACAGGTCTCCCTAATGCTTAAAAAAAACCCCCAAAACCAACCAAAAAAAAAAGTCCCAACACTTGACTTACCCAGTTATTTTCTGTGGAATAGTTGCTGTGTATTCTACAGAGAGGTGAAGCTGAAAAACGAGCTCCCATTAAAGTCAATGAGCATTTTACCATGTGACTCCAGCTGGAACAGAGCATTGCCCAAAGAGCTTTTTGTAAGTGGCCTTCTCAACACTATTTTAAGGGCCGTTTGTTTGGCATATCTAATGATTAACTAAATTTCAGAAGTCTCAAGAAATGCTTGGAATTGTTTGCTTGGGCTAGCTGCAGTCCTTCCAGAAGAGCAGGCAACCTAATTCACTCATTTCACCCTCAGAAGGACTTTGGAGGCTGAGTGCTTGTGTATTTTCTGAAGAAAGYCCTGACTTCTCCTTGCAGGCAACTGAAATGTTTCTAAGATACACACACTCCTCACTGTTTATGGATTCCTTGGAAGCAGAGCTTTCCACAAAAATGTTTAGTTCAAGAAATACTGTCTTCCATGAAGGAGTGTGTTCACCTATTACTAGTGGCACAAGTTTTGACACCATAAATGAAATAATTTCCAAGTCTTTCTGGAAAACAAGTCAGATAAATCCATAGTTAGACAGCCACCTTCCTAGCAAGGACATGCTCAGGCATAAGTGGTACAGACCTCTGCTGAAGGCGTGAACAGGTCGGGTTTCAGGCAGCACACAGTAAAGTTCGCATCCTTCTCTTCTTCCAAAAGGCACATATTTAGTCTCTAATAGATTGAAAGAAACTTGTTCCTCTTCAGTTTCTTAATAGCCTTCTAAACAGTCAGAGAATGACTTGGATGTAGAGATTCAGATCCTTAACAAGAGAGAAAAGAAGTACTTTACCTATAGCATGTATCAAGCAGCCCAGCTGACATGTACAGGTAACTGTGCACTCATCATTTGGGTGAACACAGCTCTGACGATATATTCTCAAAACACACCTTCTTCACCTTTTGTGGAGTTTCTTCCAGCTCTGCTATCACTGCACTCACCTGAACACACTTTTGTGATAGCTCTGTCTCTGCTTAGGGAAGGGGCCCATGTAATTCAAAGACACTATGTTAAATAAGGGATTGAAAGTATCTGTACAGAAGGAGATTTATATTCTGGGTTTCTCTGAATTACAGTTGGTTTTGATATGACCAGCAATGTGCAAGGCCAGCTTTATCAGAAACTTCTCAGTAGTCCAGATCCGAAGCCTGAATCATAGTTGGAGCTGACTATCCAAAGCTGAAATGTTTCTTCCCTCTGCTCGTTTTCTTTTGTCCTAGACAAACAAAAGTTCATAAACTTTTTACTTATTAATTTCACAGAAAGAAGATGATTCATATTCATGTCATCCTGTGCCCTTCTCTGTAAGGGAAGGGATCCAGGACTTGAATCCAACATTCAATCATTTTGATCCCTAGCCGCTTGAGATGTTTGTTCTCATTAGGGCCATTGAGATCATTAGGCCACATAATCTGATCTCCTATATATCACAATCCATACATTTCACTCATATTGGTGCTGACCAAGAACGTCAGTCCTCTAAGACAACCCATAAAATTTGTGCAGAGAACAGGAGGAATCAAGTGTGGTCACTGCTACTTGGAATGGTGGTGGCACTAGGCAGCTGCAGGAGCTAGACAGGTTTGTGGGTGCTGGTAGCAGCAGGGGGATCTCAAGGCACAGGGGAGACTGCATGAAAGGAGAGAAAAGTAAGAGAGAAAAAATAAAAGATAACATTGTCTTCATCTAAAATTGACTCTACTATTAATTCTTTATCTCATTCTCAGAGCCCGCTTGCAATGCCCTTTCCCTCTCTCAGCTTCCTTTTTATTTCACCTCAAACACCACCTCCCTGCTCCCAGCCTTCCTTCTCTTTTTCCTCTTCTGCTGACCCTCTTTTTGCTACTGCTAAAAAAATAAATGTGGAAGCCTCCAGCTTTCTCTGTGTAGGGACATTCAAATTGGCCTACCCCACTAAAAAGATTTTGGCTGCCTCTGTCAACCAGGAGTTTCCCAGCATATAAAGACCTGATTAATGTGAGATTTGAAAGTTGAGTATCATTCATACCTACATTTTCAAAACAGATCTAAAAATACTAACAGAAGTTATTATTATGTTTCCACAGCAGAAACATTCCCTAATTTCCCATAATTATAGCTAAGCTTCATGCAGAGAAGGTATAATCAGAATAATAAAACTGTTTGTTGGAGCATTCACTTGGTAGGACTAAAATTGCAGTTTTAAGCAAGATGCTTGTGCTTTCTGAAAACTGCAAGCATCAATTCTTTTAACAGGAATATGGCATGAAAATCACTTTTACGTAGTAAAATCAAGTCAGTTTTATATTGGGAATTAGCATTTTCTGGAATGCAGAAAGAAGAGACATTGCTGCTCAGCCTATTCCCTGTTAACGTCAGCAAAGACTGAACCCGACTTCAGGCAAAGCTGGTACAAACTCTCCAACAGAAAGAAATCCATTGATAGAAGGAGACTCCTCTCTAACCTGTGCAGAAATGAATTTGTGCTTTATTGTATGAACCGGAAAAAATGTATTTTGCAAATATGTTTGTAACCTTACTCATGCCTCTCATATATAATTAACCACTGCCCTTATTTTTCAAAGGAACAAATTACATATGGCAAGAATGAATTTGGAATTAGAGAGAGATTCTACCATATATCTAGCCAGGCTGGTTCTCATCTTTATTCAAATTATTTCAAATTATTCCTGAAAATCCTCAAAGTGACAGAGAAATTCCTTGGAGCCCTGCTTCAACATCAGAAATGCTGTTTGTCCAATGTGGAAGTAAAAACATCTATTAGATGTTCCTCCGAGAGTCTTGGCTATAGAGATTACAATGATAAATCTCATCATCACCGATGACTTGCACAAATTAGGAAACTACCCTTGTGATGAAGGAATTATGTCAGCTCCCATACACTGACAACCTCTTCCTTCCCTCCCACGCAGGCATATACTCATTGGATTAGTCTGCCACCTGCATAGCTTCTTCTACAACTGAAAAAATATTCCTACTACCCATCTCCCACAAATATATAGAGGCTCTTTGTGTTGGTGAAATTGTGAAGTCCAAGAAATGGCAAGGCTGACAGAAAACAAACATCATAGTAAGAAAAAGCTGGAGCTTAAAATGTCCTTCTGGAAAAAAACCACTGCACTTTTTGAAAATCCACAGTAGTAGTGAGTTATGGACATCAAGAAAACTCAGTCCAGCTGTATAAGGTAAGGCAACTCAATACTCCAGAGTTAACTAAGGCAGTACGGTTGACCTTCATGTATGAAGATTGGTTTGATCTGCATTTAAACATCAGTCATAGTTCTCTCACATGTTATCTCCTCCAGAAACTCTTGGAGATCTAAGGACATTGAAAGCTCAAGCAAAAACAGAGTCATATTAGGTGCACACAGCTATCATCCCAATCAAATCCACCAGGTTAACAGATCCTCCAAAACCCTACCCTTATGCCTGGTACAGCTATCTCCACAGTACCTGAAATATAGCAGAGAACACTGGCTCTCATTTCTATCTCTGCAGATGCTACAGTTTCTAACAGCTAATATCATTTTCCAGGCTCTGCTTGCTTGAAGCCTATTTCTAAGCCAAAGCCCCACCCTAACCCTTCCTCAGCAGACCCTGAATTCAACACAATCTTTACTGGCCATAGAAGCTCTCTCTTGCTGCATTACCATAAACATTTCATGATGAACAGCAAGCCCTCATTCTAGACTTTGTTTTCTGCAGCTGACCGAGGTACCATATGGTGCTAAAGCTACCTTGAGTTTTGGCACTGGAATTAGCATTTGAGAAAGCAATGAGAGCCATTTGCTTTCAGAGATCCCAGTTTTCCTTTTATCTTCACAGATGTTACAGGATCCAATAACAAACTTTGCTCTCCCAGCCCTACTTTCTCAAATGTCCCTGAACTCAGCTTTTATACACACTGCAAATATTTCAACATGTCCAAGAAAGCATAATGTATTTGTTCCCAGGTGCTTAGGATCCTGCTCTACCTGACAATATCCAGCAGTGAAACATCCTCTCTGGGCCTGGGTTTCTTCAACCATCCCTCTAACCGCAACCCTAATTTACCCATCTCCATAACCAGAGATTAAGCACTTCAGTCATTACCAGACCTAAATAAAATACTTTCTGAAGCAGTCAGTCAGCTCTTTGTTTCTATAGTCTCCACCAGTAAACCTTCCTCACCATCTCCAGCTGCCTCAAACACTAAGCCTAATCCCAAACAACATGCTATCCCTAGGTCTAACATAGGTATCCCAGCTGGCCATTGAACTCAGTGTAAGTTCAAATTCTTTCCTTTGGTACAAGTTCAAAGCCTATCTGGTACAAGTTCTTTCCCACTGGTACAAGTTCAAAGCCTATCTTTACAGGCAGTACAGGCCTGAGCAAGACAGACTTGAGGGGGGGAAAGCTATACCGGTATCAATTGGGCAGGGTCTTCTAGGAACACATATGTAATGGCAGCAGATCCAGCTTTCAAGGGTGCCCTTTGAGAGACAAGATATGGGACAGGAAAGGGGCTAGCTCATATGACGATGTCACTGTTAATTTTAGTCGAATGATATAAGCAGAGTGTCCTTCTGTTCATGCAAAGATGGAGAAAGAAATGCTATTCAGAACTTGTGTGACAATAATTTCAGTTCCTCATTAAGGTTCACATTGCTGATTACATTTTCCCATTATATTTGCTAAGCCAAGCTTGAAAGAAAATAATTGAATGAAAGAACATGCATGCTAGGAAACTTCCTGTCAAGTCATTAATGAAAAAAAAAAAAAACAACAAAAACTTCATTTCTGAGAGTCTGGGTTTTTTTAAGGGAGTTTGTACTACTATTTTGTTTCTTTACCTGTCATAGCTGGGACAGTAACAACAATTTTATAAATCTCTCCTGATGTTTTTCAGGAGTTAAGTTGTAAAACATCCCTTTGATGTTTTCTGCTCTCACTAAGTTTAGCTGCCAGTAAGTTAATTCTCAGTATGTTAACAATTAAATTAAAATAAATTTAAATATGAATTTAATATTATAAAGTACAATATTAATTTATCATATTACTATAATATAACTATGTTTGTATTAATATAATTACAATAATTATTAATTTATATAGTATATTAATACATTAAATATTATTATAAATAATATAGTAAAAATTCTAGATAAATTTAATTTTAAAATTAAATCTATGAAATCCATCCTATGCCTGATCTAGAAGTGTTGCAAAGGTGCCTTTGTTTCTTATCTTTTGAAATACTAACACTTAGACTTATCTATAGTTCCAGACCTAAAAATAAAGCCCCCAAATAGCAATTTTGTGACAACTGAAACCAATAACCAATTTAATCAAAAACATGAATAGTTTCAACCAAAGAAGACAATCAGCAAGAATGCTTTTTAGAGGTCAAAAAAAGCTGTTAAAAGGCCCAAAGCTATTAAAAAGTAAGCAAAAGCTTGGGTTCTAGGTTTTCATATTATTTTGATATCGAAGTTAACTGTTACTCTGAAGCAATGCTTATTTCTATGTTTGAAGGAAAAAAGCTCTATTTCATATCAACCCCACATTACATATTTGGGTTTTGAACATGCTATGAGATTGAAAAAGCCATTATGTCAGGTATTATATTTTATTAGGCAATTCAATATTGCTGAAAAAAAAAGATTGTAGGTGTGTTATTCTCCAACAACATTGGCTGGTCTAGCAAAAGATAATACAACTTCCTACAAACTCTGTTACTCATTTTTATAACAGTTAAATTAATTTGCAGTCTGCTTGGCTTCCTTCCCTTCTTCCTTGCTAAAATTAGTTGTTGATGCCTCAATCCGTCACCTTCATCCTTCCTGAACCCAATAGTGAAAGCAAGTTTAGATTTTAATTCTCCTCTTTCATTTTTAAGACTATTTTTTCATTCTGTTTGAGTTCAGGATTGGGTCAGTCTAAGCCAAATTCAAGAGAATTCAAGAAGCTTCAAATATAACATGAACTTCTCTCAGTAAACTATGTGTTGGTGCTTCTATATTCAGACACAGTTTAAATCATGTAGTGCGATTTTTTTCCTGAGTATACAAGGGGGAATTTGGAAAGTATTTGTGAAGTCTGATGAGCAACCTCACAAGGTTGCCTTCATAGATTCCTCTAAAGAGGCTCATTCAGAGCAGGACCCTTGCAGGTGATCTGAAGTATCTTCTGTAGGAACCATGTCCCCTTGGCTGTAATAGGAGTATTGGGAATCAAACTCCTGTGCATAGAAACCAGTCTTTGCAACTAACCCCTTACAGCTGGATTCCTGTGAAAGTAACAGGCAAGAGAGTCTTTTTTTCAGATCCAGAAGCATATTTAAGATGTCCATGTTGCATACAAAACAATTGCATACAGGAGGTTTTAACTGCTGAACCCAGGTAAATTGACCCACACAAATCCTATTTACATGTACTTACATTGACAGATACAAAGTTTAATTAATATCTAGTACATAAAGCCCTCTAATTTACATGCAAAAGAAAGAGCCGCCAAAGTTTCTCATTTGATATCTCTCTCTACTTACTTCACTTGCTCCCGTCATTCCCTTCTCAGCCTGTCCCCTGATCTGTTTCATGCATAGTCATGTCACTTCCGTTTCCTCCTAATTATTTCTGGATATTTCCTCTGAAGACTCCAACAC
This sequence comes from Phoebastria nigripes, assembly GCA_035582835.1. Lineage (NCBI taxonomy): Eukaryota > Metazoa > Chordata > Aves > Procellariiformes > Diomedeidae > Phoebastria > Phoebastria nigripes. The sequence continues at coordinate 38,055 of JAYKAV010000166.1, read as the reverse complement.
ACCTTCACTTCTCCAGTATCAACAATGTCCAAGCACATCCCTGGCTTCCTTCTGCCTTTCACCTCTAAATTCATTGAGCATATTCTGTGCAATCACTGCCTGGAAGCAGCTTCTTCCCTTGCCATCCTACCTCTTCTCCAATCCTGGCACTCAAAAGAAGCTCCTCTGAGGCTCTAAGCAACCTGAGAACCAATATTTAATCCTTACCCTTCTTGAGTGCCAGCTGTTTTCCAAGCTCATAAATCTACAAGCCTCACTTCTCCATTTATACCTTATCTCTAGTAAATCATAAGATTTACAAACTCAGCTCCCAACTCTAGTCTGGCAGTTTACAGATCTACCACTGAACACTAGGTACTTTTGTCCCAACAAAAACTTTCTTCCATGTGTCAAGCATCTTCTTATAGACGTTAAGATGACATCTCAAGCCCAGCAGAATCTAAAAAGGGCTCATAATTCCCTTCCAAATATCTGTCATCCTTTTTCTCAGGCACAATGGATAAGATGCACTGCCATCACTAAAACATTCGTGGCACCATTTCTGACATTGGCTTGTCCTTAAGTCCTCATATTGAGGCTCTGCCTAAGTCTTGCCAATTCTTTTTGTACAACACCACCAAAATATATCCTTCCTCAACCTTTTACATATCTAAGACTTGCTCTTCAGGTAGTCATCTCATCACTGTAATGTCTTTCTCCTTAAGAAGAACATTCTTGACCTTTTCATACATAGCCTATATGCTATTTCAAAGTTAATTTCTTTTCTCTGTTTGAACTTCTTAGTCCTCTTTGCATCTCTCCTTTGCTGTAGTACATCAAACATAGACTATTGATCTTCACCTTCAAGATTTTTCATAACACGATGCATTTGTATTTGCCATCTCTCATATAATACCAAGGTCAGATTTCAACTTTCACTGCCAGTGATGCTTGTTGCCTAATCATTACGTTTTACATTTTTAAACTTCTGCCTTTGTGTTTATATCCACTTTGCACTCAAAACTTGGAGGATGTCTCCGTTAATATTTGCAAAATGAAAATCACTATTCTCTTTCAAGTACCTGCTTAAAAACCTTTCCTTGTGATATTTACAGAATCTTGAAAACAATTTGGCATACAATGACCACAGTCCCTCTTGGTGATCATTACTGCCCTATTGTCTCTGCACATAGGTCCTCCAGACACTTGTGTTGTTTCATACTTAAACTGCAAGCTTTGTGAGGCAGGGACCTTTTTCTCTGTGATACAGTCAAAACAGAGTCCTCCTCCGTATTGCAATTTCCCAGCATTGCAATAATACTATTAGTAATAATAATAACAAATAAAATGCAAACTAGAAGATTTGTGAGCTGGAAAAGAATGAAGTCAACTGAATAGATCATTCACAAGATATAGCTCTACTCATTGAGCTTGAACTAAGGAATAGTTAATCCCTTTGCATTGAGACAAACTGGGTTTTTTTCAGTTTAAATTTCTCAGTCTTCCGTGGCCAAGAAGTTGGATGCAATGCAAAAGGAAGACTCAGGATGCGATCACACACTATCATAAAAGAGTTGCTCCTTCACGACAGTAAATTCCCCTAGGAGCTATTCTGTAAGAGTATGGTAAAACCCTGTTTCACAACTCTTCAAATAAGCAATTATTGATAATAAAGCTGAAGGATCAATAGATTTATATGGAACAGAAGTAATTTTGGTACTGGAATGGGTGATATTCTCCAAAATAAGGGGCATTCAGGAGCTTTATTTTAGTTGCAGAGTGCAATATCCTTTATTTTATACATATCTGAAATCTGATATGAGAGCAAGGAGAATTTTCTCTTAAATGAAAACAGCCTTTGGGGAGTAGGACCTCTTTGGTTTGCATTTTTTAGCTGTGACCTTACTTGTCAAACCATTGTGGTTTTGGCAACTACCTTATTGCTAATCTGTTCGGAAACTTTAAAATCGTTAGTCTGAAAGGGTTATTTCTGCATGAATTTTATTTTTTCCAAAACCCTATAAATAAGAGAGATAATGAAGATCTTAGTTCATACACTAAGGGGAAATTTTCTAAAACAATAATTTCAAGACAGGAAATGAGTGCGTATTACAGACACACTTGTAAAAATTTTAGTATTAAGAAGTGTTATGGTATGTCTTCAATACTAACACAATACTGAAGGAAGACAACATAATAAAGTAGAAAAGGCATATCTGACGAAAAGCTAGAATTATTTACTGTATCATGAATTAGGATTCTATAGTAGCTAAATACCGCAGCAAATACCAAATGAAGCTTGCTTTTTGCCTCCTGTAGATTTTGGAAATGAATACTTAATTTGGAAAAAAAGGATTACTGAACAGAACTATTTGTATTCTTGAAAGAAAAATGTGCATTTCTTTTTTAAAATAAATCTGTTTTCAAAAGCTAGAATCATCTGATATGCATCAGGTCAAAATAGGAAAAACAGAATGGAAAGGGGAAAAAGCAGCTTCAGTAACATTTGCACATGCTGTATGTAACAAAGACTGAAAAACAAGGGAAGTCTCTGGAACCGGTGAGACCCCTTTGAGGTTGGGAACTGGTACAATTACACCAATCATGTTTGCCTCTGCATGCAACTTTGCCTGTGGTGTCCTCCTACGAGATGTAAGGTTTTAAACCCCAGGAGACAGATTAGGGTTGCAGCCATGAGATCCATAAGCAGTTTCCTCTAGCAATTCTTCCAAATTCTCTCCCCTCAAGCTTCGCTTCCATTTCCCAAGCTGCTCTTAGACCTAATTACCCAGTGGTAATTAATTGGTGGATGAAAAGCTGGACATGAGCTGGCAATGTGCGCTCGCAGCCCAGAAAGCCAACCATATCCTGGGCTGCATCACAAGAAGCGTGGCCAGCAGGTCGAGGGAGGTGATTCTGCCCCTCTACTCTGCTCTGGTGAGACCCCACCTGGAGTCCTGCGTCCAGCTCTGGAGCCCTCAGTACAGAAAAGACATGGACCTGTTGGAGCGGGTCCAGAGGAGGGCCACAAAAATGATCGGGGGGATGGAACACCTCTCCTATGAAGAAAGGCTGAGACAGCTGGGGTTGTTCAGCCTGGAGAAGAGAAGGCTCCATGGAGACCTGATTGTGGCCTTTCAGTACTTAAAGGGGGCTTATAAGAAAGATGAGGACAAACTTTTTAGTAGGGCCTGTAGCGATAGGACAAGGGGTAATGGTTTTAAACTAAAAGAGGGTAGATTCAGACTAGATATAAGGAAGAAATATTTTACAATGAGGGCAGTGAAACACTGGAACAGGTTGGCCAGAGAGGTGGTAGATGCCCCATCCCTGGAAACATTCAAGGCCAGGTTGGACGGGGCTCTGAGCAACCTGATCTAGTTAAAGATGTCCCTGCTCACTGCAGGGAGGTTGAACTAGATGACCTTTAAAGGTCCCTTCCAACCCAAAGCATTCTATGATTCTATGGTGTCCCCTCTCAGATTTTCCTCAGGCTTTGCTCATTGCTTACACTAATGCAAAACCCTGCACTCCTCTCTTCCAGCAGGGCTTGACTTCCTTCATCCTTTCTCTGTTGGCCTGTCTGGGTCTGACTTCACCCTGGGCATCTCACTATCAATGGGTAACTGAAGCATACACTTCATTTTCATATAAACAGAAACACAAGCATCTTCCACCTATCCCTGTTTGCATGCATGAGAGGGTACAAAAAATAGCAGGAAGAAGTTTGATTTAACAAAGGGAAAAGTTAGAATAAACTTGTTACCATGAGACAATTCGTTCCGTCAAGGAGATCTGTAGCTATGCACGTGCAAGTTACTTCATACTTCCCTTTTCCTGCCAGTTTGGCCTATTTTTTGGCTGTGAGTGCTGTTAAAAGCTACAGACTGCAGACCAACAATTTTTATTAGATTCTTCATTGACACGGGATTTTCATCTAATAAAAGCATATAAAATATATTCATCTAGCTGAAAGACTATATACTGAGCTTTCTGACAGCAGTCAAATGCCTTTGTTAACTTCAAAGCTGATTCTTGCAATGTTAAATCACCTTCCCTTGAAAGAAGCAGCATTTGATAAGGGAAGCAGGGTCTGGCATTTTCAAATTTTGGACTGCCAAGGGCCCCCCATTCATGGCCCCTCGCCCCTCTGTTGGCATCAGTGAGGGGAAGCGCAGCTGGGAAGGGCCTGGGTCCTCCCCCATCACGACCAATGCAGATGACCTGCAAGAAACCCCTGGCAGCCTATGGCCAGCGGTCCTGCAAAAGGAAGTGGGTGTTGCCTGGAAGAAGCAGGCATAGGGTGAGCTGGAGCAAAGTGGGACAAGGGAGGAACAGAGGACAGTTTTGACTTGTAATCTCTAGGGATAACTACCTATATGCAATGCTCTATTTGACTCATCTTATTAATGGTCCACTCCATGCCAGTGGCCTAAGACCAGAAAGGCATTGAGATACACCACGTACTGGTCACTTCTCCGAGATACAGTCTTGTCTTCCATATGTGGAGTCTTTGAGACAAGTGGGTGGCAATTTTGGACAATGCAAGGCAAAAAGGAAACTTAACAGTATACCCATCAGGATTAAAGTATACATAAGCCAAGATTAAAGCTCAGGCCCTTTGCAGGTGACTCATTCAAACCCATGTTCTGAAGAACTGCACTGATCTTGAGATCTCAAGTTCCCTGAGCTACCAGGAGCTCTCCAAGAGCTGCCTACATTACTGTGTACATAGGAGCTAAGGTTTTGTTGGCTGCTTACCTGAGATTGGAAAGTTCACTACCACACACTAAAAACGGTCACAGATCTCACCACAGCACTGTCCTCATAGCAAAGGCAATTCTGACCTCCCCCCAGAACCTATTAACAGTATACTAACCTACTAAACAATAAACCCAGAACCTCTTAACGCTAAAAAATACTAATAAAATAAAGGGAAAAGATTGAGCTTGGTTACAAAATACACCTTCCACAATGCAGGACAAGGAAGCAGAGAACATTTATGTTGCCAAGGCAGCCCATTTCGTACGCTATGCTTCCCAAGGTGCTCTGATGCCAAAGTGCAGACACAAACCATGCAGAGTTGTGCTTACCACAGAGGGGCACCAGCTTGTGAAATTCCGCTCATGAAATAGCCATTTCTTGCTGTTTCGTACTGCATACTCTATCTGCAAGGGCAGGCCAGAAGAATTTTTTGACACAAATTTACTACTGGGAAATTTTTGTTAAAAAAAACTCCTACAGCTTGTGCACTGAAAACCGTAGCAGGAAATGTAACATAAAAGCAGCACAGTCAGTAAGTACTCTAGTCAGGGTAAAACCAAAAGAGAAGAAACAGCTTAGATGTAGTTTTATGTGCTATACCTGCCAAAGTTCCCACATCGGGTTTCATGACTTTATGCTCATATTTTCCTTTAGAAGGTATTTTCTCTTTTCACTGTAAAAGAAGCTAGACTGTCACCAGAGGAAACCAACCAGACAGAGTACTTTCTCTACAGTCAAGCTCACCCTAAAGTCAAACTGAAAAAAAATTACACTGATAGTTTGGCTCTGTAATTTCTCCCATTTAGCTTATAATAAAAACAGGTAATGCAAAGTTTTGTTGTTCGTTGTGGTTGCTGAGCTGATAAAGGTTAGAGTCTCTACTTGGGAATTTGCCAATCTCTATAGCAAATGGCTTCACCTACAACTTGGTTTGTGTGAATTGTTCAGGTATCAGTGTTAAACATGTCTAAATATGTCTAAATATGTACTTTGATTTTTTTATACTTTAATGTTAGCCTTTACCATTGTGAGCTGCTCCTCATTTATATTTTTAATTTTGTAGCTTTGTATTTCTGTGCATTGCTCTGCATGGGAACTGAACCCTCTCAAAAATCTGATCCAATCAAAATTCAACCTTTGTTATTTGCTTTGCATTTAATGGGACTACTTCACCATCATTAAGCAAAAATTATATACTCTGGATCTAATTCTGATCAGTAAAAAATTTCCAACTGTGAAATCAGGTTCAGACTCAGAAGGTTAAATGAAACCGGATCCCCCAGCTGTGGGGAGGGGATCTGTCCCTCCCTGCTTATCAGCCACTCAGAAATGGCAGGCAAGGGGAATCGCCCATGGGACTACCTAAAGTGTGCTAATGTCCTTGCCCTGATGAGCTCTGGTCTCCAGCACAGGAAAGGAGGAAAGATGCTGCCTTATTTTATTGCTTCATGTCATCATCCTTCCTTGTGTTGTGACTGGACTAACCCACATGTTATCCAGAGATGGGAGCCACCTCCTGTGGCTGCTGAATTCAGGGCCATGAGGAATTAATTGCCTGCCTGGCATCTGTGTGCCAGATGAGGGAAAAAAAAAAAAAACATGTTTCAACTCACCTGTGGGTGAGTAGATGTTTTTGGCTTTATCCCACTACAACTCACATGTGCTGCTAGCTCACGAGTTGATCCGCCTACGACACCAGCACATACTTCAATTGCCAGACTTTCTCATGGGGCGTAGAAGGGATTTTCTCATATGGGAGAATTTGCAAACTGCAGTGTAAACATCCCAGCAGTACAGGCCTCTGGTTACATTTCCATCTGTCAGAACTCTAGAATTTTCTAATGCATCTGGCAAACAAACAAACGTGCAAATCCATCATAAAGTAAAAAGCCTTCCAGGGCTACAAGACCTACTTCTATGCTTTCACCAAACCAAACCAAACCTTCTTAAAATATAACACTTAGGTTCTAAAACATTGAAAAAAATATTTTTAAATGTTTAATAAAATCAGAGTAATTGCTTCTAAATGAAAACCAAGGATTGATGTATTCCCCTCTGATATATGCGGTGGAGATGATGCTGGATATTCCAATGCATGAAGTGCAGACAGTCTGCTTAATGTATAAGAATTCCCTTCAAGTTTCCTGCAGAACAGACACAGTTTCCTGTAACAGTATGTTTATCTGTGAGAAGCTATCATCTTCTCAGCAGTGTGATGAAGACAAACCCTTGCTAAAGAAAAACTGAGCCCCACTAGGAAGACAGTGAGAGGGTCATTTCATCATTCAGCACTGATTCATCTTAGCCTTGACTAGTATCTGATAAACTACAAATAACCTAAGGTACATTTTAACACTGTAATCACTTTCACTCTGCAGCAAGAATCTCCATTTAACCAGATCAAACATAGGGAAACAAAACGTGATAAAACTAGTCCTTAAAAAAACCACCTTCTTTACACTTGCAAGTGGTACCTCAGCGCTGCAAACAAACACCACACCTTCTTCAGAATTTTAAGGGTACGCAAAAGTACATTTAATTTTGGTTTTGTTCGTTACTGGGGACCAGATGCTCCAGTGTAGTTCAGAACTCTCTCCCTCCATCTTATGACTCCACTGCTTTCTCTAAGCTCACACTCCATGATCTCTGCCTATCTCTTCCCCCTGCTTTTCACTTTATCTAGCCAAGCTAGAATGCAATCTGGCCGCTGTCATTAGAGACAACAAAAAATGTTTTTACAAATACATTAACGACAAAAA
>JAYKAV010000166.1:0-29308 GCA_035582835.1 Phoebastria nigripes | reverse complement strand
GTGAAGGGTCTGGAGAGCAAGTCTTACGAGGAGCGGCTGAGGGAACTGGAACTGTTTAGTCTGGAGAAGAGAAGGCTCAGGGGAGACCTTATCGCCCTCTACAACTACCTGAAAGGAGGTTGCAGCGAGGTGGGTGTTGGTCTCTTCTGCCAAGCAACTAGCGATAGGACGAGAGGAAATGGCCTCAAGTTGCACCAGGGGAGGTTTAGATTGGACCTTCGGAAAAATGTCTTTACTGAAAGAGTGGTTAAGCATTGGAACAGGCTGCCCAGGGAAGTGGTGGAGTCACCATCCCTGGAAGTGTTTAAAGGACGTGTAGATGAGGCGCTTAGGGACATGGTTTAGTGGGCATGGTGGTGTTGGGTTGATGGTTGGACTTGATGATCTTAGAGGTCTTTTCCAACCTTAATGATTCTATGATTCTATGATTCTATCCTCAGTGAAAAAAACTGAAACACTTGTAACAAAATTAGCCTGCTCAATCCACCTATATACTAAGTCCTTGCCATTTTCTATATTCCTATGAGTCAGTATTTTAACCACAGTCCATTTTCAGCAGATCTGACCTTTTGTATACCTTCCTTCCATCCCTCATTCCTTTTCCTTTATGTACAAGGCACACCCTGACAGCCGATTCCTATCCTCTACCTCTAAGTGTTGTTATCTGGCCTCATAATTTTACCAGAGAACTTAGAAAGATAACAGAAGTTTGTTGACAAGCTGCAATCTAATGTACATAAAACTGAAAAAGGAGTTAATGTATAATGGGAAAAGGAAATGAGTTAAAAGGCAAGCTCCTAATAAAAACCCCTAAGAATGTGCCATGCTAGAGTGCCAATGAACTGTAATGCAGACCATGGGCAAGAGTATTCAATGAAGAGCTATAAAAAACTCCTGTAAAATAAGAGCTGCAATCCAACTGTTTACTTTTATCCAGACATGCTTAACTTTTAATCTAAATCAATCCCCTATTTTTCCCCTGGGTGCTTTTCAGAGCTAGCAACCACTTCCCCAACTAACCCCATGTAAACACTCCAACTCATCAGTCATACAACATTAGATGTCACAGAAAGTGTTTGCTTCCACACTACAAACTGGCAGCTTCAGTAAAACTAACTAGAACAAGCACATTAATTAATGGGCTTCTGCTTTTGACAACAAAGAGAAGAAACCCTCACTAAGTAGCTCACCAAATGGCTGGTTTAGGCTCAAAAATAATGAAGGGGCTATTGTGAAAGGAATAATGAAGTTCAGATGTCTGTTGCAAAGTGTTCACAAAAAAGCAGAATGAATATTACTATATTTGCATCCTCAATAAAGCTTTTAATTTCTTTTATTCTCCTGTCTCCTCACTTGAAGCTATGCCTTTTGTCTACCCAAAACCAAGGGAAGAGACTTGGAGACTGGCTTCTGAGTCTTCAGGTTCAGCCCACAGCTAAATCACAGCAGTTCTTTCTGTCTAAGACATTTCCTACCCCAGCCAGCCAGCCAAAAATCCTATCCATGTTCTCATCATGTCAAGTACTGCAACATCCTTTTCTTGGGAGTTATCAAGCACAGTCTTGTCCTGCTCCGGTCCACCCAGAAAGCGGCTGAAAAGATCAGCGCTCTCATCTTTTCTCTATCACATCGTTCTACTGTTGGCCCCCACATGAAACTGAAGCTCTTTATCTCCTTTCAAGGCCTTTCCGATTTCTGCCTATCTAGCCATCTATACAGAAAGATTAGCTCCCAGCGCCAGTCAGCCTATTCATCACCACCATTCGTCTCAGGAAGGCACCTCTTGCAAAAACTCACACATGTAAGGAGCTCTCATTAAACAAAAGCAAAAGCATTTTGCCATCCTTTTCCAAGCATACACAATCCCTTTTGCCATGGTACACAGATGAGAGTGGTGACCAAAATTGCCTCCCTATCTCCTTCCAACAGCTTGGACCTTCCTGTTATCCCATGCTTTACACTCAGTGCATACACTGTATTGGAGGAGGCGTGAGAAGGGGAAGGGAGGATGTTGTAGGTATCATATGGTTACACAGTTCCAGTCGCAGTAGGGGTCTTCATCCATAAGCGCAGTTCTAGACACCATGATAATAAACAAACAGTAACAGCATGCCCGGCAGAGACAGGCTACTCGATCCAGGCTGCGAGTGCCGAATCCCCCTCCAGCATAGTGCAGATTTCACATGCAGTTGGTAGCTGCTCTCCTTCCAGCCCGGTTCCCCTGAAGAGACCGTTCCCAGTGTCTCCAGCACTCAGCCCTGCCTGGTTCTCCCAGCCACGCTCCCACCCGTCGCGTGGGAGCCGCCAAAGCCATCACAAAGCTCGCCGGGCAGCTGGGGACTTGGAGCAGACCCATGCACTGATGCGCCCCGGCTGCTGGCAGGGGCCTTTCCTGGCTTAGCAGGTGTCCGGAGCTCCAGCGCTTGCGGTGAAGAAGGGAAAGCATGCCGGCAGCCCCACAGAGTGATTCACAGCTTCCCAGTGAGCACTCTCCTATTGACATGACTGTGCTCTCTGCCTTACCCACACTCTGCTGACAGGCTGCAAACAAGTTCAAAGGGTCAGCGATCCTGCAGCAGACGCTGGGGGAAGGCAACCAGCAGAGCCGACTTCAGCTACATCACCAAAAAGGAGGAAGAGTGGTGCCACTGTATTACATCACAACAGGAGCACGGAGAAGGGGGTCAGGACTCCTCTCGGGGAACATCACCAGCCAGTTTTGTAACTCCGTGAACAACATTGTCAAGGTTAAAAAAAAAAGTTCATCTACCTGCTAGCAGAAAGTAATGTAGAAGTCTCTGCACTTGGGAGGGGTCCTGCTGGGGTTCATTGCTCCTCTTCCAGCTGCGAAGGCTGAGCACTGGTAAGGGTGAGAAATACTGGGGGGCAGCAGAGAACGGGAGAAAATTCAGAAGCCACCCGTGTCCCCGAGGGAACGGCAGTGCCTGGCACAGACCAGCACTAAGCTGGCTGGGTCAGGCCCATCTGGAAGCAGAGGAAACCACGTCATTCTGGAGGCTGGTAGGGACTCCTGGAGATCACCTAGTCCAACCTCCTGCTCACAGCAGGGCTAGCTTCAAATAGCACCCATAGACCTCGGGGAGTTCTTGTCTCCATGCCGACCTCAGACAGCTCATGGGCTTCAGGGCCTGAGCTGAAGTCAAATGTTTGTAGTAATAAAACAGAAGGTGGCTTAAGCCAGGTTGAGCACACCATGTGAATGCCTGTAGTGCCATAATCACAGGGACTGGGGATACCTCCACCATGTTCACACATTTGTCCTCCGTCCTTCTGCTTTCTCTGCATCTTCAGCCAGATGCAGTTCACAATCTGCTGGAAAGCCAAGCAGCCTTCATCTGTGTGTGAGAATAAAAGGACAAAGAACCAAGAGTCATTTGCACAATGAAGACATTGTGTCCCAGACTTCTTCATTATCTGCACTGCTCGTGAAGGAACTGGGGGCGGGGAGGACATCAAAACCCTCAGTATGGGAAGCATTTGAGTTGACATTCAAGTAGAAACAGCTTTGCTCTATTAGACTTTCTGCCACAAGAAGTGATTACATCAGTCAGAATTTGAATACACTCTGACCTAGATTTTCAGAAGCCCCTAAGGAAGATGGTTGTCCCAATCCACTTTCACAGGTACATACTGATTCACTTAGGGTTTGCTGTTCTATTTGTTGAAAAATAAAATAAAATAAATTTTAAAAAAATCAAAGTATACAGACAGTGGGTTGAGAGTTGGATTTTGGGTGAGATCACTGTTTGAGTATCAGCAGGAATGCTGTAAGCAGATTGATCTGACAAAGTCAGTTAATTTCCTGGTCCTGCTGCTGTGTTTGTTATTAGCCAGCGTCAACTGATGTTTGGGCAATGAGTCATCTGATACTTATTATCAGTAGTATGTCATTTTTCCTTGTCAATATTTCTAAGCTCACTTGGAAAGGAGAGTACCCTGGGAACCTTACAGGAATCTTCTGCTGCTTCTTTTGGGAAGTTACCTGGAAGACCTGGGCCTCGTGCTAGGTACCATCAAAGATCTGCTGTTGTCTTACAGTGGTTTATGTAACAATACATTAGTGAGGAGCCATAAAAAGCCATATTTCTCGTAACATGAAGATTGAAAAGTAGCAAAAGTTTTCTCCAAGAAGTATTAAGTCAGAGTTTTATGGTGGCAAGGAACTTACAATTTTTAGCAGAGAGGACAACTGAGATGATGGTGTTGATCTATTTTCTTTGACAATTTTTTAGTATCCCCTTTTAAGTTTTTAATATATAAGAGGAATCTTTCTAATTAAACTGAGTTGATAGGGAACACATCTCTAACTTCTAAGTGAGAAAATGCTTCTATGAGCACTCAAAAATTACTCATCGTTGCAGACTACCTTCATTTTCCTTCTTGTGGGTGTCCATGTCATAACGACAAGTTATCTCAAGCAATTTAGCAGTAAGCCATTGTAACCAACTGTTACAAGCCTCCTCCCCAGCCTCACTGGTGATCCAGCAGCTCACCTTAAGCCATCCTCCTCCTCCTCCATAAATCACATCCTACAGCCCTGCTATTCCAACCTCCTTTCCTTCTGCACCGTGCTCAGTTCCAGTCCCTGTTTGTGATTTCCTTTGGCTCCACATCCCCCATGGCTCAGCTGGTTTCCCAATCAAAATAATCCGTCAAGATTTTGTCTCCCTCCTCCCTGAGGAAAACGGTAGCATCTAAAGCTACTAAACCTTCCTTCACAGAAGCTTGCTTCTTTTTTTTTTTTTGCCCTTTTTTTGGTTTTGGTGGGGTTTTTGTTTGTAAAGAAAATAAAAGACAATGATGCCAGGACACACTGTCTTCCTTCAGTCTCACATTCAAAACATCTTTAAAAGTTGCAGAGCATCATTAGGAATCTCAGCTCTGATTCTGACCACACTTTTTGCAGAAAGCAGTGTCCCAGGCTGCCGAATTCTATGTGACTTTTAAGTTCTTTGAAATACAGGCCACCCTCCCCTTCAACCCATTTCCAACAGGCTGAGGCTCTACATCTCTTTAATCCAGCTCTGCCCAGCATGTTACTGGGAGTTTCTTTGCTCAGTCTTGCCCTCGTTCGTGCGATACACGTGCATTAGAGATTACACTGGCCTTCAGAAAAGAACAGAGTTCAACAAAAAAGCTTTGTAGACCAAACTCATACAAGCTTTAGCGACCTCTTCAGTAAAGAACTAACGATTAGTTTCAATTCTGAATTATATGTGATATTTTCTGTGGGATCTAGCACCTATGGTTATGAATCCTCTCAAGTTAGAAGACATGTAATCAGAACAGATTAAGCAAGCGGGAATGAAATTGCTTTGTATGTGTCAAAATAATTCTTGGGTATAAAAAACCACAGCAATTAGGGTGAAAAAACATCAGAGTGTATGTAAAATAAACACACAGGGATGATTCAGCTACAAAATGCAGAATGATCAACTGCTTTTAGGAGTGGCGGAATGCAAGTTTTTGCTCTCGCCATTAGAAAACAGAAGCAGCATTTACAGGCTTTGCTTCCAGATAATCCCCAAAGCCAAAATAAGTCTCAAGTAAAATGAGAGCCCAGTGGTAGGAATGTCATTATTTTCAGCATCTGGTTTATGTAAATTCAATGTACAAACTGTGCACAGCACCTTCAGAATAGACTGCATTTTTCATTCCCTCCTGACATCAGATCATCCATCCAAATAAATTAAAGGATTAAAATATCCAATAAACCATAATACACACTGTCAGTAGCCCAGCTAGGAAGAGTTTTTCATTAATGAGGTTATTAGATGAAATATACATAATAATATGCAGAAAATAGATGGCTTGTGTGCATTCCTGGTTGCTATACAATACCAAAAAGATAAGCCAGAGTAAAGCAATGGAAAGAAAGAAAGGCAAACACACTGTCTTTTGATGTCAGAGTTGAAATATGAGAACGTATCCTCCAGAGATGATGTCATGCATCAAATTCTCACACAGCAGCTAGGTGATTTTTTTCAGAATAAAACTAAACTTTTATTTGCTGAAAAGATACATATTTGGATTATTAAAAACAACTAGGAAATTTATATTATTTTTGCTGGGGCTAAAACCCAATTTTTTTAAAGTAACACATCTATATGATTCATTTCCGTTTTTCAAAATTAAATGCTTTTAGTTTTGTTTCCAAAGTAAGCTAATAATTTTGGATGAATATAAAACTTTAAAATACCAAGAAATAGATAATGTAATTTTCCTTCTAAAAATGGAAAGAAAAATACCCCACATAGTTTGATTCCAAAAGACTGTTTTTCCAAGCGAGGTAATTAAAGTCACAGAAAGCTCCAATTTTTCTGTGATGCGTGCAGCTGTTTCTAGACAGCTCTGCACATCTGTGTGCCCCTTCCCGTGTGGCCCCCGGAGGAGGGAGACCAAGGCTCTGCCCCTGTGGGGGCAGGTGGAGACACCAGAGCACTGCGCTCTGTTCCAGCCCTGAACCTGTCCCCCTTACAAGCTCCTCTGCTGCTATCAAGCTGTCTTCCCGCGGAGCCGCCATGAATTATGGCTACACTGCGCTGTGGGTTCTGGGAGGATGCGGGAGCTTGAGATTAGAAACAGCAGACGTTAAGGAGGATAAGAAGAGTTTGAGGGCAGAAGAGTAAGAGTCTGTGGAACTGGTCGTTAGGAGCAATGTGGAGATGGTGTGGGAAAACAGTACAGGATGGTATAAGATGAAACGAAGAGAGGAAAAAAAACCAGAACCCAAAAAGACATTTTTAGCAAGTACGTTTGAAATGAAGTGCCAGAGCTTTGCATCCCAATGAGGTCATAATGTTAAGACTCTGTTTTCACTTCAGAACGAGTGTTACATAAATGTAATTTATCAGAATTCTTACATTAGATAAATGTAATTTATCTAATTCTAATTTCTTGCAGAATATTTGCATGTCATTAAGCTGATACGTCCCAGTATTGGCCAGCTTTATTCTCTTAGTCCCCAGCTCACCTGACTAGGAAAGGAGCAGGGAGACAGGCTCTCTGTTTCTGCAACCCTTAGAAAAAGAGGTCAAACTGGATGCTAGGCACATTTTGTGCTCAAGCTGACGCTTTGCTGTCTAGAAAGAAAGAAGGTCCATCACTAGAAGCTGACCATTTGTGAGTTTGTTTCTTCTCAATCTTTTATCCAAACTGGTTAGTTTTCCTACACAATCCCAGAAAAATCACACAGTCTTCATTACAATGCTGGACCATCGCATCATCAGCCGTTGCTCAACCCTCTTGAAAGTTGAATCCACCCTTTCCATTCCACCTGTGGCCAGCCTGCATCTTGTGAAGTGAAATACATGTAGGCAATACCAATCATAGGTCTATGCAGAATATATTCAACTAAGATTTAGCATCTATGTTGCTTGTTACCTCCTAAGGGATCAGGAATGAACATTTTCAAGCAAACGAAGTCCAGTCATCTAACAGCCTCAGTACAGTTTGGAATTTTCTTCAGTTGTGCAGATCTCCAAGAAAATCTTGAAATTATCCCAATATTCAGAAAAATGTTCCAAAAAGTTATAACCTATCCATTCTTTTAAAAAGTATACATTCATGAGTGAGGCTTTTTTTTTTTTTTAACAAGGTTGACAGTGGATAAAAATAAGACTCCCAAAAACCTGATAGATGAAAGGCTTTGACACACATTATTATGTTGTCTTCAGTGTGTGATTAGAAGAGTTGCGAACTAGCATCACTTCCGACTCTCAATTTTCATTCCCTTAAAAGAAGGTCCAGTAATAAAGTCGACCAAGAACCAGAAAGCTTTTGGAGGCAAAACTAGCATTGCAGAGTGGTATAGCATCACAAAAAAGAAGGGGGGGGGAACACCCAAGAGAAAGAGAGGATGAATGAGAACTAGAAGTACAAAAATATCAGTATTCAACACAGAGGAATTCTCCTTGCCCCAAAGACAGAGATAGTTAACCTTAGCCAGTGTTTAGACTAATCATTTCCACAGATTTTGTTCTACTACCTTCACAATGCCGCTTGAGGTCTAACACAGGATTTCATGTGGACGGGAAACTCCCCCTTTACCACAAGAAAAATCCTGCTCTCTCTGTCCTTAAAGACTGTTATTCCCCTTTTGTATTACAAAGTCGAGAAAACCCCAGAAAACATTTGAGGTCCTTGTACTTTTGAGTAAGCTTTTTCCCCCCACCTTCCAGATTCAGATGTTAGTTTTGGCTCATAAGAAACATTGCTGAAGTCTTCATCAGCACTTCCTTTTTTTCAGAGGGGAGGTTTAAGCTTCATCTTGACATGCTGCAAGCCAAAACCAAGCTTCTACCTGGGAGAAAGGATTAGGGCCCACTCAGGTTTTGGTTTTTTTTTCATTCTTTCTACTCCAGATGCAAAACAATTTACATCAGCCGGGATGACACAACTCAGATCAATGCAATACCTGCAGGCGAGGGGGAATGCTTTCAGAGTATTGCTCAAGCAAAGTAAGCACAGCTCGTTTCAACTGATCAAAAGAGGAAGCGTTTCTGGAACTGGTAACACGATGTTTTAGCCAGCTGTCGCTTGCTCAAGCTGACAGCAAATTGCTAAAGAGAAACTAAATTAAGAAAAAAAAGAAGGAAAAATGGAAGCTGGAGTGTTTTCCTTTTCAGATATGCTCCAGGGCTTGTTCTCCCTCTGACAGGTGCAGGGATGTACTAAGCCATGTGGGAGCAGCAKGAGGGGAGTATGGGGAAAGGGCGGGAACTACCCTGTGCAAGGAGGCTTTCTGGAGGGGGGGATGCAGAACTGGGGGGAGAGCTGAGCTGGATGAGGCTAGGGCTGGTTTTGCTAGAGTGTGGGATTCACCAATATTTGTAAGATCAGGTGTGGAAGGGAGTGGACAGCATGGATTGCTATAGTCAAAGAGACTGGAGGCCAGAGTACACAGTTTGGGACAGACCGATCTGTTTGGATCTATGGGACAGTCACATATAAGAAGAAAAAGCCAGATGAACTGAATCTACACATAGCTTCCTGACTAGTCTACTCAATTTTCAAAGACCTTACAGTTTTAGAGACAAATAAAAGCAATTTGCAATTTCTAGGAAAATTCTTCATAGTGATTTCATCTCCACTTAACGTGGAGTACCCTTCTTCTCAGAAAAGGCTACTTCATTTGATGATTAATGTCTCTACTCTCACAATTTACAATGGTTTACATTACTATCATGCAATCTTGGGTCTTAAATTCATCTAAACTTGATAAATTAAAAGAGAAGTGATTGACCTAGGAAAAAAGTTTACAATAATGATACTGCAAACATTTTTTGATACTGCAAACATTTTTAATCATCAGTGATGATTAAAAATACAGAAAATTACATATTCATGCAATTAAATCACAACATTGTTGTGCCTTCACTTAGAACTGCTGCCATTCTATAGCAAAACTTCATTGGCTACAATTATCAGTCCTAAAATAACGTGGGCTCTGAAGTTCACAGAAGTCCTTCCTTCATTAACTTCCACAGACTGTGGAACTTGGTTTTAGGACAAAGATTATTTAGTCAAGGTTGAAGCTACCTTTCTCAGTGAATGTCAGGTAAACTGCAACTCTCCTAGTGTTTTTAGCCACTCAGTCTACCGCTGATCTTTATGGTCATGTTTCTGTCTTGTTCCACCCTTGGTGGGGTTTCAGAAGTTGAGCATCCCTAGGCATACTGTTTCTCTTTTTTTTTTTTTCCTTCTGTTTTTTTCTTTTCTTCTTTTATTCATCCTCTTTTCTTAAATCAGCCCCATATTTGTTATTAAGTCTCACTGGTTGAGCTTCTTTTTAGGCAGCATATTCTTACTGTGAATACATCAGGCTTTTTGAAGACCAACAGCAAATACATGMAATCGTTCAAGGGCACTGTATCCATAGTGCATTACGCTAGTTGAGTTAGCTAATTCAAATAGGTTAGCATGCAGTGAGAGCCAAAATAAGAAACACAGCAGCACAGTTTTACCGACTGCCAGCCCTCTTGTTGCAATGAAAGCTAAAGGTAAGAAGATTCCTGTCATAGAAGACTCCTGGTACCATAATGCATCAGACAGACTTCCCGAAATGATTACAAATAGGTGTTTAGTATGCACAGAATGTCTGTCATACGAGCTACCTCCTAGAATTCACTCCATGCTTCCCACCACTCGCTTTTCCATCTGGTCAGTCTGCCACCGTTCCCTCTCCTACAGCACTGACCAGCGAGAGCTCTCTTGCAAGAGCTGCTCTCCCTTTTTGCAAATAGAGGGTCACAGCTCTGGAGGTCACCTTCTTGTGAAGAAGCGTGACACTGCTGAGCTCATCATTAGGTCTCTTCTGCAGAACTGTTCAGTTTGGATCACGAGTTGGCTCCCTGATTTTGTCACATTTACCTTCACCCTTTTCAATGAAAAAAAGAGGGGCATAGTTCAAATCAAAGAAACTGCTTGCAAGTTGTAAATCCTTGTTTCCTGTGAATTATTGTCTTTATGAGTTACACACTACGACCACAAAAACCACAGAACCTCTGCCAGGTCCTCCCTGATGCAGCAGTACCTCCAGCTACCTCCAGGTTTTCTGTACTGTCCGCAAGATCCTCAGTCCTCTCCCATGTCCCCAAAGCTCACCTCCACCCCACACACACTGCAACATCACGCTTGAATCTTGTTTGGTCTTTAGCTAAAAAACAGGCAGTACAGGCTGCAATTAATCTGGAGCTGCATATTTGGGCAGGGGCCAGCAGACTGCTTTCACACAGAGCAAACCAGGGTTGGTTCCTCCCCACCTTTTTGTAAATGGGTAAATAAAATGGTGTCAATACCTCTTGCCTCTGCCCAGCTAATGATTTTCATAAAATGTGAGAGCACTTAATATCTTTGGGACCTCTCCTGCTCTCTCCAATTCTGCTGAACTGTGTAACAAGTCCACAAATTACTGGAAGACCCTGACAGACGCTGCAGTTGCATAATTGTTGTTTCCTTCTGAAACTGAGCGAAAAACAACACTATCACCACCACACAAGTTTCAGCTGCCTTGTTCTCTGTCAGCATGTCTTGACTTGAGGGAAAACCCCTAGGTTGCTCCTGAGATTGAGCATGTGTGCCCACATCTCCCCATCGGTGCTCCCTCATGGTCCTTTGTGGAGAAGTTTGCCTCTATCAAACCACCAGCCATGACTCTGGTTTGTTGTCATCTCCAGCTTTCTTACACCATACCTTATATACCACAGGTTTTTTATATATATATATATATATATATAAACCCAAACAAAACAAGCAATGGGGCTTTATTTATACTTTTTAAATATATATATATATATATATATAAAATGGATATATATGCACTATCATGAGCTACCTCACAATCACCAGAAGCGCCACACATCCATTTCTAATAATCTCATCCTGGAATTCCTACCCAAGCAGATTGAAAATGCAGTTCTTCCCTGGAAGCCACTGGCAAAGGTAGTTAGACTAAACACCAGTTACCTTTGTGTAAAACCTTGCTTTGGATCCTATAGTAATTTTTTTCTACACTGCTGTCAGGAATTTTTACATTAAAAGGCAGAAGTAGTGTAAGTACACTGCTGTTACAGCATAATTATTAGAAAACCCTTACACAACACTGGATTTTACACCTTTGATCACATGTATTGCAACAAGCAAAACGAGCTTCTAAATCCCTCTCCTTGCCACAGCCAGCTATAAGCTTAGCAGGTGCTACATCTACATTAAATAATCAAGATTTGTAACAACAGCACTGGGAAATAAATAAAGCCCCATTACTTGTTTTGTTTGGGTATTAGTGCTTTGTAGATAACACACACCCATCAGCTTTTCAAGTATCTGGAAGGACCAATTATTGCCAAGTCAAATTTAGATGTTTGTATTGAGGAAGTTTTGATTAAATTCTTCTAACAAAGAAGTGAATACAGCTTTCACAAAGTACATGTAAGTCATTTCTTCACTCTTACTTCACAACTTCACTGTAGCCACCAGGAAGGTGTAGGTACCAAGAAAGCTGTTTGGCCTAGCAGGGTAAAGCATACAATTGAACTT
Source organism: Phoebastria nigripes (assembly GCA_035582835.1). Classification (NCBI taxonomy): domain Eukaryota; kingdom Metazoa; phylum Chordata; class Aves; order Procellariiformes; family Diomedeidae; genus Phoebastria; species Phoebastria nigripes. The sequence continues at coordinate 17,251 of JAYKAV010000166.1, read as the reverse complement.
TTCTGCTAAAATGCTTGGGAGGGAAAGAGTGAATACTTACTTTCCACTGCTATCATCATATTTTTTGAGTTAAAAGCCTTCTACAGTTTTAAATTTAGTTCTTATTTCTTACTCTCAGACCTAGTGGGAAAAATTCATCAGCAGATGAAGAATGTGTATATTGATGGATTTTATTCTTCATTTTGCTTTTCTTCAGTTGTAATGATTAGAAACATAATTCATCCTCAGGGAATGCTTAGGTCTCAGAAGAAAGTTTGGCAGCAAGAAGCAGGTGCTATAAGTCATTTCTGAATGCAGAAGGTCCATGCTATGCCTTTAGCCTCCTGGGAGATAACTTTTTCCTCTGTGTTTGTAGAGCTCCTGGCACCTAGAGTTTGGCCAGGGTTTCAAAATTATATTATAAATAATAGTATTTGAAATAGTGCTAACTGCAAATTATTAGGCTCCATCAGGATGGTTAACTTCTAGAAACGATACTGATGCTAGTACATGGGCACTAATTTATCCCATTACCCTATGATTAAGAGGTCTGAGAGAAGAGCAGGGAAGCAGTAAGCTGAAGCTCAATAGGCAAAGGAAATAAAACAGAGAATCAGCTTGTTACGCTGATACGGCTGAGTGCATGTGCCTTTCCACATATAACATGCTCTGCTCTTTTGTTATCTGTCCATAGCTTTCAGAGAAAAACAGTGCTCTTCTGCTAGCTGTGCCAAGTGTGGCGGGAAATGAAATTCCTTCTTCTAAAAAACAGTTCAATTACTCAAGATACAAATCTGAGTCACAAAAAGAGAGAAAAAAAAAATTTAAAAAAATGCATTTAATTTCCAGGAAGAAAGGGACGCAGAACAGTAGGCTTAGGGCCTAGGCTTAACAGTGGTGGGAGGGGGGTTTTGGTTATAAACAGCGTCAGGATTTGCTAGAAAGCAGATAAAATAGTAAACTATCAGTCGTGGTACTTGCAAAAGAGTGTTGCTACATAGCCTGGTTGTCCGCCAGCCAGCTGCAAGCTAGCGATTTTGCTTCAGCTTTCTGGCTTAGGAAAGATGCATGCTACGTAATATGAAATGGAGATGTCATAAACTGGAAAAGCAATTCCCCACAGGCAAGTCACAAGAAGCATCAGACACTGCTGAATTCGGGATGAGCCATGGCTGTGGGAACAGAGGAAAGACACTACCTGGAAACAGTCAACCCCCACAGACCGAGTAATTAAATATTCTTTTGCTTTCCTCACCACATTAGTAGCAGAGCTACTAAGCCATTACTCCTTTTCTTGAGGCTCCAACTTTGAGTTGGGCCTGATCACGCTGGAATTGCCGCTGTCAGGAAACTTTGACACCCTCAAACGCTGCATCCTGCAGCTCTACGTCAGCACAGCCCTGCTGACCCAACAGGCACAGACCTGCCAGAGACCCGTCCCCTCACACATCATCAGTCTGCTCGGCTTCCTCATCAGAGGACCTGGCACTTGCTTTGCATCCAGGGAAGAAACCACACATGGGAGCATTTGAGCTACCCCACCACCCACAAACCCACTTACTACGCAGCAGAGAAGTCCAGGATGAGTTAAGGTCACTTCAGCGAGCATAGTGAGCCAAACCAAGACCTCCCTGGACTAGGATTCAGGAGGGAAAGCCTTCTCTCCGGCTCCTTTGAGCTGGGATGAGCTGGGCTCAAGTAGACTCCAGAGTGGCAGGTGGGAAGGTAACAGGAGGCTCTCCCACAGGGGGAAAGACCTAGAGAGAAAACACCTGAAATGCAAACCAGCCTGCATGGAGCTGAGCAGGAGAGGAAAGGGGACAGAGGCAAGTGCTTGGCTCCTCAGACGTAGTTTTCCAGGACAGGTTGTGAGGGATAAGCCTCCGTTTGCAGCAGGACATGTGCGTGCAATGTATTACGGGTTCTCAACTGATGCAGGCACAAGGGAGGGATCATCTGACTGCCTAAGTGAAAAAACACCACAAACCTGGCAAAGCAGCTGGCAGTACTCAGCCAGTTTTCTTAGGGGAGGAGAAGAGGCTGTCAGCAGCTGCTCAAGGGAAGTATTTGGGGTTACCAGGAAAAGGGAATACCAGTGGAGATGAAAAAAAGGGAAGGCAGCTCATAGGCATTTGCTCTTTCTGGAAGCTCAACTGACTGGGCCACCTCTGAGCTTGCAGGTTTTGTAAGCATCAGAGAAGCACGCTCACATGATGTTAAATCATTCCACCCTTAGCACCCAAGTATTTCCCGTGTTCATTTTTCTGGACAGCTTGACAAATTCCATTGTGTCAGCTATTTAGACTAGCTCTGGAAGTTTTGTGAACAAATCACTTAAAGGGGCTTTGTAATTACCCAAGCATGTTGTTTCTTAGGGGTGTAATCTTCCACAGCTTCTGTGAATGTCTGACAAGGTGTGTAAACAGCCTTACATCAACACAACTTCTAGCAGTGCTTTTTTATATCCTTTTGATAAAGAGGGTACATCTTGCTCACCTTAAAACCAGATTTTCTATAGCTCATCCTAGACTTTGGGCTACTTAATCCCCTGAATTGTTTGCTGCTTAGTTCTGAGGACAAATAAAAGTACCTGCCATCTAAACTCTCCCTGGAAGTATAGGTAACACATCCTTCCACATCCCTCCAAATCACCTGTCTGCAGTATGAAGTTTCTCTCAATAGACTGAAACCAAAGTAGCCATGTTTCTGCCTGCCTGGCCTACTAACCATCCAGCTTGGTTTGTTAGCTTTTTGGTTTCCCACACGTAAAACCTGTTACCTCAAAACTGAGCATGCAAGAGGCACTCCAGTCCATGTGCCTGTAGATTTTTTTTAACTTAATCTTATATGTGATGACACAAAAGTATGTTTGCATTTATGCTGACCAAAGGCGGAGTTCCCTCTTGCAGGTCGCTGTGTTTTGCTGCTGTGGGAATTTCCGGAAAGAACTAGATAACAGAAAGGAAAAGCCGTGTGCGGATGTGGAGTCTGTACTGCTCCAGCTGTGAGAACCTGAGATCTGAAAGCATCTGTGCCACGGTGGGGAGGATACGTCAGCGCAGCACTCCATCCGTACCTGATGCCTAGCGTGCGCCGCACCGAGGGACAGTGATGGAAGTGCCTGCAGGCACACCGGTTTCCTTTCCCTTTCTCCTTTCTCTTCTCCCTCTGTCCACACCTACAGCCTTGATCATGGCAATCATTGCAGTTTGGGGGACAAGGTGATTAGTAAAAAAGAAGAAAGTCTGAAAAGAAGGATCAAAAAAACTCAGCATCATTTTCCACAGCTAAAGGCCCCTCTGCATTAGTTCTGTTCCCTTTAAAGTCTGGAATGCTTGTGTTGGTTGGTTTTGGGGGGTGTGGGGTTTTTTCTGTGTCCTAAGCAACTTCAAATTTCCATAAATTAGAAACACATTTAAGTTTTGGAAAACAATTGTTTGGCGGTTGTTTTTACGAGAAAAACATACTGCAAACACAACTCCAGACTGTGCTACAGAGACCTTTCAGGTTGGATTGTACTGAGCAATGCAGGACCAGCCTAAACATTTGAGCAAACTGGCACATCAGCCAAGCCCAGCACACAAAGACAGGGTCTTAGACGCAGTTTACAGGTAAATGTGATAATAGGCTCGCACTGATTAGTCTCTCAACCAAGGTAATCTGGGAATAAATCCACAGGGCTTTTGTATTTTGAGACAGTCCAAGATGACTGATTTTTTCAGATATAGAACCATAACTGGTTCAAAAAGGGTTGCATGGATGTAGGCAGGTAACAGCAGAAGCTTAATACTTGTGCATGAAAGCAAGAATAAGTAAAACTGCTGAAGTGACTGCTGAGTCCAGTAAGATAAAGCCACATTGAAGAGTTATTCACTCCTTCCAATAATGTTGAGGGGTGACAGATGACAGCTAAGYGTTCTGTCATTACAAATTGCTTCAAAACGAATATAGAGATAGCATAGTCTGATAGCCCAAAGAGATACTAGTTTTTCATTTAATCCAGATAACACACTAGATTAACTGAGTCACTAAATCCATTAATGACACAGACTATTTTTCAAATCATAAAAAATCATAGCTGTAGACTGTAGACTGTGTTGTTTTTCCCTGGTAAAGTACTTGCATTTGACCAACATGAATAAGGACAAAGCCTTTTCCAGAAGTGAATGTTGACTCAGCATGGCTCTAAACTTTGTAACGCTCTCTCCGAAGCACCTGAGGAGCACACTTCCCAGCGGTGCTGAGAATGCACCCACTAAGCAAAAACCTGTCCCTTTGCAGTGTTGTATACTGTTACCTCAAAATTGCCAAACCAGCTATCATTTGAAAGACTCAGACTAAATTTCAAGAGAAGTATAGTGCTAAATTGCCAGTGAGAATTTGGGTGTAAGATCAGACAAAAAGTTCAGTATTTAACCACGTGCCTAAGAACTAAGACACAGTTACAAAGAGAAATGCATAAAATCTTACTTCTTTGACCTTTATTAAATTAGGATTTTTAAAGCTGTAAAGTGGACAATAGCAGCATCAAAAATCTCATTTTATAGCTTCAAGAGTCTGTGCAAACATCCTCTATTTACTCACAAATGACAGCAGATGAGCTTTCGGCAGATTAGATAGGAAATCTGTGTGGCACATCATGTCACATTATAATGAGGAAGGAAGCTGGAAGAATTTTGGAACAGCAGAGAGAAAGTTGGTTTTGGTTTTCTGACATAAACCCTTACAGTACAGTGTCATGCTGTTCCATTTGTCTGGTAAAGACTTGTGGTAAAGCCCATGGGGAAATGCAAATATAGGAAGTAACATCTGTAAAATCCTGTTTTAAAATCTCAGCACCACCAATACACAGAACTCACTGTGCTCTCACGCTCAGTGGTACAGTATATGCTGAACTTTCAATGAAAACAGGAAAAAAAACAACTCTTATTTGCTTTATCTTCAGTATATGTTTTTGTCTATATTTTACTTTTCATTGAATTGCAAAGGCCTGAAGTTACATGTTTGTCTGGGTCTTCTGCTCATGAGTTTTTCTCATACTATGCCTAAAGTTACATTATAGTACACTGTTACACAAAGTGCTTCAAAGTACACACAGTACACAAATGGTTTCAATCCCTCATGGTTTGGAGCCTAAGTTACCTTCAAAGCATTGGAGAAATAGGGACAAGGTATGCTAGGATCATGTCATGATGACGAAGTACAGATACTTCTAGCATGGAATTCAAATAAGCCATTCTGGACATGTACTAGTCAAATTTTCATTTGACAACTATTTTTTAGGGGGGGGTGGTTTTTTTTTTTTAGTATTCCAAGTTCATGCAATAGCGAGCGTTTAAACTGAGGTTCCAGGTCTGATTGGCAAGAGGTTCAGTGGGTATATATATATAACCTGGGGGAAATGCCGTATTTGAGGAAATGCGTTCTTGGTGTGTGACTGAAGTCATGCAAACGTTGAGGATGTGAGGGAGAGAGGAGTAGGAAGGATCATCATGCAGTACATTGCCTCCTTCCGTTGTCACTTTGATCATCCTCACTGCTGTTACGCTACGTTGTCAGTGCCAAATGAGACTATCTCACTTGACATGACAAAAGCAAGCATAGTTTTGCCTGCAGCTGACTAGGACTCTTTCTCCAGTAGTAAAGTATTTGATATATCAACTCTTAAGCTTCATGCAAAAAATCGGAATAACCCCCGTGGGTTCAGCTACTACCTTTCTTGTGGGATTTGCTCATAGGTTTCCTATAGCAACATATCCAAGTACCAGTTAGCCTTAACCTTGCTTACTTGGAGAGCCAATAGWACATGAAACAGACTGTTATAGTGTATAGTTACAATATATAGTTATAGTATAAGGTATAACTCATTGAAACCACAGAGCACCCCCGTCAGACGCTCAGTATTTGCCAAGCTGAATTAAGTGGGATTTCTAGAACTGAGAGGGTAACTTTGGGATACCTCAAAACGGCTAAATAGCTGAAAGAAATCAGAGACTGTATTTTGCCTCCTGCATTTGGCAGAAAAAAAGAATACTTCCTTCTCTTTGTAGCACACCCCAAAATACTTAAGATTATAATCATCAGAAAGATTGGGAATTCTTTCTTTCAGCTGAATACATGCATGGCAAAATTTCCAGTTTGTATTCTTTTAAGCCTCAGTTTTTGCTCTCAGGATGTGTCATGTTCTTACCACRGAAAAAAAGGGTTACTCTTCTGTGATACCCAGAGAGCAGAGGGAGTAGTTAAGTATTAAGATTGCAGCATTTTGTACTGTTTATGAAGACGTCTATGAAAATTATTTCCTGCTATCAAAAAGATGCAGTGTCCAAAAGTGCTGTTCCCTTTATAAGTTCACATTGTTGGAAATACTAAGGGTTCTCTCTTCTCCTGGACAAACAGCCTCTGTAAGGTCACACAACGCTCTAGACATAACATAATGACAAAGACATTTTTCGATAATGATGTGTAAGTGTTCGTTACACACTCTCTACATTATTTGCACTTTCTCTGTTCCCATCACTATCCTGAGAAGTTTATTAGTAATACAGGATAGAAGATTATAAGCATTAAAATGTTATGTAGTGGACATAAGAAGTCCATATGGATCTCTGCTGAATGAGACATGGAAGACCTGCTTATCTCTTCATGCTTATTTTTTTCAGTGTGACTTCTGTGAGACTACATGGCAATGTTTTATATATAACTGTTCTTCTAGCAACATGTAGCCATTTTGTTCTACGGTTTAGGATCCTGAAAAGATTCGATTCTATTCCTCTGAAATCTGCTTGAAAGAATCATCGATTTTGTAGAAACCCTGTTTATATTCCTTGCCAGTTTTTTGCATGCAAGTAACAATTAATTGATGTGGTTGTGAAGGACCAATGCTCCCTTTCATTAAGGGGCTGCTTAATGTTCTGCTCTCACACCACAAATTTAGTGAAAATTATTCAAGCTTCTCACAAATGTAGCAAGAAAATTTCACCATGGCCTTTTAAACTGCATTCTTCAATATTCTGTTTCTACAAAATTGAAAACTATTTAAAAATAAGACGTGATTCTGGAGGAGAAGTAAATGGTTCGCTTTTGAAATAACATGACAATATTTTAATAAGAAAAGTCTGAAACTCAAATAAATGACACCTATGCAAAAGGAATCATACCTGTTCCTAATATGAACAGAGGAATGAATAAAATGAAACAGAATATAATTTAGAAAGAATGTCCATATTTATTTTCTATTAAAAACAGACAGTACATCAAGGTTTAAAATATAAATATCAAAATTATTGCACAGTTAGCCAACTAGCTTTGTTTGGCAGCAATATTTTACAACATCATTGTGCAATAATATGCTCTGGCAGATTAAACTCCACAAAATCCATGATGTGTACCTCTTCTGTTTACATCATAAATCATCCTACAACAGTAAGACAATTCTGGCGTATGTATAAAACATCATACAGTAATACAATACATGCTTTATGAAAGCTGGAAAGAAGGAAAGGAGAGAATGTCTCTTAATGCTTCCCTTACACCTTTGACTCAAACAAATTTTAAGCAACAGATATTTACCCTCCCATTTGCAGTCATCTAACATAGGCAGTTCGAAGTATACATACAAATACACATATATTAAGAGGATTTGTTATAAATAGCTATTGCTTTTATAGGCAACTTCAAATATACAATCTTCTGTATGTCTTTGAAAAAATAATGTCCCAGTTTAGTCTATAAAAAAATAAGGGTTCGTCCACAGGTAAATATCCTTAATTAGAATGCGACTCTGTGAATGTCCCAAAGAGTTTGTCCCAGTGGGTGAAGTAAGGAGCATAGTTTGATTTGAATTTCAGATGATGGAGATCATGATGTGGTGCTCCTCCATACAAACCAAAAGGCACAAGTCGGTGAGTTGAACACGGAAGGTCGTATCCTGAATGGTCCTCCACTGACAACCAAATGTTTACAAGGAAGAAAATCATTTCTGTCAAAGGATGGCACCCGAGGAGCACTGGGTTGATAGCAGCAAAAAATCCCAGTGAGAGCAGTTCCCATACACTGGAATACTGTGTAGTAAGAGCAAACGTTGACACATGCTTGTGATGCACCTTGTGGAAGGTCTTGTAGAGCCAAGGCACCTTGTGATGAAGCAAATGCCACAGGAAGTACTCAAAATCAAACAGAAGCAGGCAAACTCCTACTTCCAGCAGGACCTCAGGCAGCTCTGGAGCTATCACTGGTAGATTCATTGGTCTCCAGTACCAGTGGAGAAGCGTCACCGGGAAGATCAAAACAACATGGTGATACGCACTTTGAATAATGCAAGGCAGCATCATTCCAAGAGTTGGATAGTTCTGCGGCTGGATTTTGTATTTTCTCAAGTTTGGTAGTCTAGTGCTTAAAAAGTCCAGTGCAATATATGGAAGACAGAAAGCCATGTATGCTGTAAAAGAAAACAGCACTGGAAAGAACGGTGACTTGATCAATGGCTCCTTTGCTGTGAAAAAGTCCCAAAGAGACTGAAGGCACAACCTGTCCCGCTGCCCATCCATCGCGTAGCTGAGCAGCACTCTGTCTGACAGGCTGCAGTTCATGCTGATTGCAGTCTGAGAGGTCTGTGAATCCTGCAAGCCTTTATCTAGCCTGCTCAAGGGAAAACTCCGCCCATCAGAAATCCTCCTTACTTAGTAATACGTAGCTTTAAAGAGGAAGTTCCCTTTCCTGGTATACAGAAGTCGTATAGTGCATTACAATCTCAGAACAGAATTAGCTGGCCAGGGTAATCACTGGAGCTCTACAAGAGACCTGCACGATAGGAAAAGTAAGCAGAAATGCAGAACTCTAACACTGGAATTCAGAGAAAGAGGGTAGGAACATTTTCCACTCCACTTAGTGCACACACTGGAAAAACTGCTGTCTCTTACTAATTTTAAATTGTGTCATCCTTTGTTATCCTTTTGCCTTTACAGGTAAGGAAATACAACCTACCATTGATTTTTTTATGTGACTGCTACCAAAGAAGTATGCGTACCTAAACCCCAGCTCTGATCTGTGGATGTTTGATGGGTAATGGATGTGTGCAAACAGACATTTTCTTAATGATCCCTTGGGTATACAACAGGCTAAGTCAAAACCTTAAGGAGACTTACACTATGCTTCCAGTCTGAATGTGCTGGCTGTGACTTGTCTCCATCTACTTTTGAGGTCGTGTTCTCCTTTATGCTCCTCTATCTACTTGACATGGCAAAATCCACCTGACCTGACTAGATGCAAAATTGAGCCAACAACTTTTGAAGAAGAAAATATCCCCCAGCTGCTGGAAAAAACACAAGGTAAAATCTCATTATGCTTCCAAACAGATACTTAGTGACAAGTATTATTGCATTATTACAATATTCACTCCACGTCTCAATAGCTCTTTGAGCAATATGACGTGGAAATCATCCTTTACCCAAGTATCAAACTAACTTATGCAATTAAAAGATCCACTGCTTAGACCTATGTCCTTTAAAGGATATCCCTGTGACCATAGGCAAGCACACAGCAGACAGAAGGTAGCAGGCTTGACTCCCAACATTTCTAATTTGCTAAAAGTACTTTAGGGGTAAACGATGGAGGATTTGATTTAACCACTAAGACATCACTCCTTTTGTGCTTTTAGAAAAAGACAAACAAAGCTTTGAACATTTAGGGAAACAGAGCTTGCCATCAGCTTCCTATGAACTCACCTCTTTTGTAGGTACAGGATTTATTCTAATATTGGAAATGAGCTCAACTTCCTGGATGACTTTATTAGCTTATTCAGATGATTTTAGTTCTTTGCTATTCAGAAAAGAAATCTGATGGGGGGAAATGGGAGACAGAATTTCCTTGCTTCTCTATAATTAAGAATGATTAATTAGCAGTGACCTTTTATGAACTATGCATGGACTTCTCCTAATACTTAAGTTTGCTTTCAGTCTCAACTGTTTTCTCTTCAAGAGATTCTGCTCTTAAGGAAGTGCAGATTTTGCTCTCTCCTTAGACTTCAAGGAGTTTACTGAAACAGTAACATTATCTGTGCTATTATTCAGGCAATCAGAAGTTCTTTGTTGGAGACAGGTATGCTATGGCCTTCAAAGACTACCTGTTGCATATACATTTTAGAAATAGATTCAGATTCTCTACTGTTGTGAGACTGTTCTGTTGAACTCAGTTAATTCAGACTGTTGGAACGTAGTGAAACTAAAACCCAGTGAGAGACACTAATTTAACAGATGAGGATCTATATCCAAGAGCTTCATTTCAATCTTCTGATTGCATTTTCTCCTGACCTCCATTTCACAACAAGGACATGAAAAATGCATTTGTAACTCAATCACAGTCTGGGTCTGAAAATATTCTTGTGAGAGATGCTTTCTGTTGATTTTTGTAGTACAATCAGAAATTAAGCCTCCCAGATGGGATACGTGATTCTCTATTTTATTAGACTTATGCAGGGACTAAATTTATTCTATAATGTATTCCAAATCTGCCTAAAGGGAGATTGACAGAAATTGCTCAGCTGCCTGCTGAAGACACTCCTCCGACTAATCCCTAACAGCCATGTGAAGTCTCAAGAAGTTTTAGAACCACTGCTGCCTATAAGCTAAAATTTAAAGAATAGGCATTTTGCCTGCAGATTAGGTCATAGAAAAATATTCTTGAGTCCCTTAAGGAAAAACAACGGAATTCTGCAGTCTTTTTACAAGTATATCCTGCAACAAAAAGCCCAAGCAGGGCCAAGGCAAGCAGAACTTACCTCGGCGCCTGGCGCAGCCCCGAGCCGGGCTCGCACCCCATCTTCTGGCGCTCCGGAGGATGGGTTCTGCTGGCAAGGCTGACCCCGGCCAGGCATGGAGTCAGGCTCAGCAAGGGAGTACGCTCAGAAAAATGAATCCTCGTGCATCAGAGAGGGCAAACCCTTATTCTCCAGAAACTGAGTTCAAGCGGTTTGGCTTAGCCACCAAAAAGCACTTATCACATATTTCCGCTTCGCTAACTTAGGTTTCTTCATCAGCACAAGGTACAATGTGAAGAAAAGAAAAAGTACACACAAATCCTTTCTGTACTTAATTCAGCAATACAACCCCAGCTTTTTTCGCTCAACTTACAATGCTGCCAAACTTTCCCATGTGTTACAAGACTCTAAATGGGTCTCTCAAAAAATCAAGACTCTTGCTACAGAGTTTAGGTTGAAGGGCACATAGTTTGGAATGAGGCCCCGCAAAGGGTCTTAAATAGATTCCACATGAGCACAAGACGCAAGCACCTACCCCAGGCTGCACTGTTAGGTACAAGCTATAAGGTAAACAGCAAAACACTCAGTGGGTAGGAAAATGAGGAAAAGTTAGCAGGAGGGAAAACCAGGATCAACATACTGAAACTAACGTCACAGTAGCACAGGCAAAATTTCTTTTTCCCTCCTCCTCTTCTCCCCCCTCTGTATGGTAGGATTCTTGTTGTACCAGAGAGAAGGCAACATCCCAGTGCATGCTGAGCCTCCTACCAAAAAAAGGGTGCTGGGGAAGAGGGTTGATAACTTGTTCAGGACAGTAGCAGGGAAGCAGGATAGTAACCAGAGCAAAGGAAGGCAGAGGTAGTCCCTTCTCTCATTTTAAAAGAAATTGTTACCGTGCTGGAAAAATACAATAAATCTGAGGTCCTCACATCCTAACTCACCTTACTCCAAGAGCCTGAGTGCAAGGAGACACACTGTTCAGCAGTACTCATGGCAGCTCTGCGAGGGTGCGGGTCTAAGCAAGCTCTTTATGCTCCCCCGTGCTGGGCTGCAGCGGCCGCTCCGCATGCAACAGCACCCCCCAGTGCAGAAACCCCCTGCCAGCAGCTCCGCTCCCCGCAGCCCGGCTCCAAAACCGCCTGGCTCTGACTGCGCTGGGAGAACTACTTTCAGAGTCAATGTTTGCTTTCTGTTAACGTTGCAGTTATCGGGAAATATTTCTTAGACTTTCTTAAAATTTTCAGGGACAACAAAATACGCACTGTTTTGCAGCAGGACAAAAGTTGGTAGGCGTAGATCTGTCATAGGGCTTATAGGTGTAACGGGTTGGAAGGCAGAGAGGGAGCTTTGCATATTTACGTCTTTTCAACCTATAGCCTCCTTATGTTTAGGTATACTGAGATTCAAGTCCAAGATCTGAATCCAAAGAAGGGACGTGAGCCTCTGCTCCTCGCACCCCAGGTAAGCAGGTTGAACACTGAGCCCATGGGTATGCTGAGTACTTGAGGATGAAGAACACACATTCCACTTCAGTTTTGATGAAAAACTTCAGCCTAAACACAAAATACTTTTCTTAACAGAACTAACACATTTTCTTAATCAAAATATTTTCATACCAACACTCCACCTCCCCAACCAAGCTTCACTGAAAACCTTTCCAGCCAGCACAGAAAGAACGCTTAATCAAAGGTCTTTTTAATGAATTCCTAACAATGGCTGGGGATGGAAAGCTGCCAGCAAAGTAAATTGTTAATTCTCAAGCTTTACCTTATCAGGATCAGTTTTCAAAATAATAACAATCAGGAAAAGATCCTAAAATTCTTTCATTCAGAGTCAGTAATTCAGTAGCGAGAAATTGATTCACATCCTCTACAACTACACACATTCATCATTTCTGGAGGAGTCAGAATGCAATACAGACACTTTTCAGCTCAGTATCCTCAGAAAATAAGACTGGGGCAATCATGTTACAGGTGTGGCTACTGTCCATCCAACCTTCATCATTTTTTATTTCATTCATGATTTCAGTGATTTTGTTCATGTACAGTTATTTGAAAATAGGCTACTGGAGAAGAGAGGCCATTATTAGCATGCTCATGATGGGCAATGCTGCAGCATGAGTTTGTATTTTATAAGACATCAAAGAAAGGGAGAAGATGTTATAAATGCTTTAATTATAGGAAAATCTTCCACCAGGAGCCACATTTTATTATATATCAGAAAAGCTATTCAGCCATCAAGGTTTCTCTCTCGTATCTTACAGATTAAAGCCATTTGTAACTTCTCCTGATATTTAAGTATTCATGTTTCCTTTTTTTTGTATGGCACATTCACAAAGAGTACTTTACAGAAAACTGGTTTATTTTGTTCCCAAGCTGACAAAACTGTTTCTCTTACAGGGCCCAAGGGAGTAGGAGCTCTGTTTTACCACCACTTCCTATGCTGAGGCACTTCTATGTTGTTTGAGTTGATGTGTAAACTTTTGTCAGTGTTATCACTAGCTAGGGAATCACTAAATAGTGTAAAAATGCTCTGCATTGAGCTAGTACATCATTCAGTACACACCACTAACATACACGCACTCTACCATCCTTAGGCCTTCTGCATGAAATGAACAGTGTGAATATACTTGGAGATGACTATAAAAAAACCCTTTTCAAGTTCCAAGCACAACATGCGGACAAAGACACGTGCCTTTATGTCTGCATAAGCCCTCGTATGCCCAATTGTGTTGTACATCTCTAAGTCAAAGCCCTGGGTCGTGCATTCACTTAAGGTGCACACAGGTCTGTGAGTCTGGCAATCCATCAGCTGAACGGGGACTACTTTCTTCTGGCTTTCTAGCATAGTTTCATCACGTCACTAAATGCTGAGACTAAGTCAGCAGAAGGTGTCCAATGCCCTCTGTTATGCTAGTACACTTTATTATCCAAAGCTGACGTTCAGCCAACCTTCAACATCATATATATACACCCATATATATAACACAAAGATGTCTATAGAACAGGCACTAAGTATGTAAGATCTGCTTTTGAAAAATTCATCACTGCTCATTCTTGTTAGACCAAGCTTCTCGCTCTTCCCCTCTATGTTCAGGGTGTCTCATTTTGCATATTTCTTTCCACTGACACCTCTCCAAGTTTGTGTCACACAGTGCTTGTAACTTTAGCAAGCCAGGGAGAGCACAGCAGCTCACAAATCCTATAGCCATCCCTGCTCCAGCGAAGCTCCATAATGGCTTTTGTGTAAAGCTTCCACTATTCTGGCTTTATTTCCAGGCGCGCAGGGGGTTCATCAGCTGACAAAGCTGGCAACACATAGGATTTAATACACCCTGCTATCTTGACTGCACATCTACTGTATTCAGAAAGTAGAGAAAGGTACAGCCTGAACATATTTATTACTGAAGATGACAAAGGTCAACAGCTGGGTCAAATGTGCCACAGCAAAGATTAGTTCCCTGCCTTACTATGTGGTTGAATGCTATTTATGAGATTACCAGACAGTCCATTAAGCAATCCAATTAGCCAAGGTTTAAGAATGTGATACAAGAAGCTTTCCACCATGTCAGTGGTTTGAAAGGAGCCTCACCTGGAGGCTTAGAAAATGACTCCATCTTGTGAGCAGTTATTTACAATTGGTACCTTACTTAAAAGTCCCAGAGAAGTCCCCCAAAACAACATGAATGGCCTTTTAGGCTTAGGAAAAGCCTCTTTCAGGACAAAAGTAAAATGGAACCTTACTTGGCTGTTTTACTTTTTTATTGTACTTGTTCTACGGATGAATAGATGTAAAAAGACTCGGCTTTCTGGATTCTGTCCCAAAGATTCACATGCATTCATGAAACAACAAGAAGTGAAACACAACACATCGCTCCGAACTCCAAGCAGGTCTCATGTTTATTGAAATATCTCAAGCTTAATAAACGTGATGCACATGGCTCTTGCTGTATCAGATACCCTCACAACTGCTAAGTTAGCCACTTTGGATTCCTACAGAAACTTCCTTTCAGCACAGCAAGGTGAAGCAAATATGGCTGCTACAAATATAAAGCAAACTTAGAGGTCCTGCTAGGAATCACAACTGAAATATCATGAACTTACTTTTTCCTTAAACAAAGCCTGAGGATTCCCTGAGTCTGAATTAGGAATAAAAAAACCCAACCAAACAAACCCTAATTTATGGCTTATGCATCTTTTTCCAGTTGTTTTTTTTTTTTTTTTTACAAAGAAAGTTTGCCTCAGTTTAAAATGCACTATTTTCCATGCCATGTAGAAAAGGCTTTTTATCCTGTTGGGATTACTGACATAAATCTGGGTTGAATCCAACCATGGCACAGAAATTATCATCTGGACTGAGGCAACTGACTCTGGAGGTTGTTCATACATCTACATTCGGCATGGAACTTCTGTGCAATTCGGAGGAGCCAGAGTCCTCTGCATAGTCAATGGAAAGAGCAAGGCACCTATACTACAGACAATTACAGCTCCAAAGTCAGACCCCTGAAGCAGATGTGAATCCTCTCCCCCCATTAAATGGGGGCTTAGCCTCATTTTGAAGTGGAAACTGAGACAAATGGAAACTGCCATTAATACTGCCAGGCTTCACCAGGGTGTTGTACAGTTCCTGAACACAATGGTGGCATGCACCACATAAGCAGCTAAGTAGTAAACAGATCTTCAAAGCAGCAGATGATTAAGGGGGAAAGTCCACGCAAATTAAGTCACTCAAGCTACAGAATTAATGCTGTGGCTCTTCCCTTGCCAGTAGTATACTGGGGGAGCTTGTTTTCTAGTGGTCAGTGCAAAGAAAACAAAACACAAGTATGTTACCTCGTTCTCTTTGAAAGCCATAACCTATTGACAAAGCTAACTGAAAGTGGTATTTCTTTTAACCGCTTCTCTTGTTCCAGGAATCTGCAAGGGCAAATAATGATCCTTATCCATAGTTGGTACATGGAACACGAAAGGCTTCAAGGACACCATTAAATCAAGAAAAATGCAGCAATGAATCAGTCCCAAAATTGGAGATTTCAACTGACAGTGGTGACCTTCTCTGGCTTCATGACAGTTCTTCTGGGCAATATTGAAAAAGAAAGTCATCTGATGTAGCTAGCTTGTATGTGATGGCTAAAATAATAACGCAGCAAAAAGTCACTAAGTGCTTTTTAAAGTACCAGCACCAAATGGGTCACTGCAGTACAAGGAGTACTTCTGAAAGGTACTCAGAAATGGCAACGTACTGAGAAATGGCAGTGTTTTATGCACAGTGAAATACTTATTGTTTTAATTGTCAAGCACCTGAGGTGCTGAATGGACTAATTTGTCTTTCAGACATGTCATTAAATTTATATGCACGTGACATACTCCTTTTGTGCAAAGTCACACTGCTGTTTTTTGAGTACCACTGTGTGCAAAATCAGCAGGATACAATGAGGATTTCTGAAGGAGAGAGAAATAATACTGAGAAAAACAAACCAAATGTGAATCCAATTCAGTAGTCATGGCTGGCATTTTAAAAATGCATCATAAATAAACAATGTAGCATTATTGCCAGAAAAGCATACGTTCCAAAAAGACAAATTCCTGGTGAACTAATACTCCGAAATACCATGCCAGTTTAGAGATACTTCCTAATCATGTTAATTATTTCATTATACATGCGGTAAGGTGCATCAAGGCCCCAGATGAAATCCAAATGTTCCCATTCTGGAATGTTTTTGTGGTAAACCAAGTTTGTGATCTGAGTGAGCAGCATTGCAACATCCTTTGGGTCTGCCAGCCAGTCCTGTCCGCCAGTCCACACCGCGGTTGGTACAGTCATCTCTTTTACTTTGTAGAAAGGGGGAGTAGACTGAGAAGGAGGAAAGTGAAAACAAAAGCATTAGAAAGAACAAGTCTTCAGTGTGATACTACACTGCAGTGTAACATACTAGCAAATGCAAGAAGAACGCGTCAGATTCTCATTTTCTCTTCCTCTCTTGGGCAGCTAGAGAGGGGAGATGGAGTCCTGACTCAACAGAAAATGTAACTCCAAAAGTCCTGCAATATTATAGCACACATAGCAGTAAAGATGTGGTTTGAGGAGTTTACAAGACAGCAGGGTAGCAGAAGTCTCAGAGAATGCACCCAATTCAAGTTATTTCTAAACCCTAATCAAATACTAAAAGTGATTGTTACTCTGAAAATATGATACTGCAATCTCTCCCAGTCACTAAAGTGACAAGGGGCAAAACATTTTTAGTATTGCACACAGCAATTCAGAAACAAACGTGTGGAAATTAAACAGGCTGAAGATAAGCAATACACTAGAATTGACAGTCTGTGCCTTATTGTGAGAAGTGCAGTGGGATCTCATGATCTAAGCAGGCAGGACCACCCTCAAGAAACACTGTGCCATCACAACTTTGTATCCAAGTGTCCTGGTTCCGGCTGGGACAGAGTTAACTTTCTTCCCAGTAGCTGGGGAGGGTGTGCTGTGTTTTGGGTTTGGTATAATAGGAGCGTTGATGGCCCA
>JAYKAV010000165.1:88021-178836 GCA_035582835.1 Phoebastria nigripes | reverse complement strand
GGTAGTGAAGGTGCCATTCTGTATTTCCTCCATAAAAAGCTCCTCAGAGGAAGAGGTATAATTGCTAATTGTCTCCAAGAGGTGGTACTCAAAAGTACAATAACGGCTTCAGTACAACACCCAGATACCAAATAATGCCCAATGCCAGCGTTTTAATAACAAATCTCCCAGGCAAAACATCACTAATCACTGCAGAGCACAGCAGACTGCAGAAACCAACACCAGTCTTTAACATGTACAGCAAAACAAAGAGCATGATGCAGGTCAGATATACTAATATTGTGACCAACAACTGTTAACAGATATAAATTCCTTAATACGCTCTAGCTAATCTGTTGTTATCTCAAACCCTTCGAGCCCCACATTGGGCGCCAAAAAGGACTGTCGTGGTTTAACCCTGGCCAGCACCTAAACACCATGCAGCCGCTCACTCACCCGCCCACCTCCAGTAGGATGGGGGAGAGAATCGGGAGGGCACGAGTAGGAAAACTCGCGGGTTGAGATAAAAACAATTTAATAATTGAAATAAAACAAAGTAGAACAGTAATAATAACAATGATAACAACAACAACAATAGAATATACAAAGCAGGCGATGCACAATGCAACTGCTCACCACCCRCTGAACCGACGCGTAGCCTGATACGCGAGAGCCCATACCGAGACACCAGAGCCCCACACACACCCTTAGTTTTTATACTGAGCATGACGTCACATGGTATGGAATACCCCACTGGCCAGCTGGGTCAGCTGCCCCAGCTATGCTCCCCTTGCCAGCTTCCCATGCACCTGGCAGGGCATGGGAGGTGGAAAAGTCCCCAGTGCAAGCACCACCCAGCAACACCCAAAACCTCAATGGGACATCAACGCTCCTATTAATACCAAACCCAAAACACAGCACACACACCCCCAGCTACTGGGAAGAAAGTTAACTCTGTCCCAGCCGGAACCAGGACAAAGACTTTCTTGAATAGCGTCATAGGAATCTCAAAGATAACTTGGTTCCTGCGAGTTTTATCAAGACTGCTGCGAGTTTTATCAAGACTGATAGTCAGGTGGAGAAAGAAAGCATGTAGGTGTTCAGACTGGAAAACCTTCCCAATGCAGACTTTCATGAAATACCCAGATAGAAAACTTTAACTTTGGAGGAAGCATCATAAAAGGTATCAGAACCAGTAGGTGTCATCCCCACGACACATCTTTAAGAAAAATGGTCTTCACGTATTTCTGCAAGCACAAGAATATATTTTTTCCTCCCTTATAGTTCCTCCCAACTGCACATCACTTCAAAAGGATCTGTAACACATGCTTGCACATCTTAGCTATTTCCATTGAAATGGCATCTAAAAGATGCTGAATTGATGATTTCACAGAAACAGTATGCAAGCACAGCAGTGTCACAAGCACACTGCAGATACTCCTTAACCTTCTGCTCAAAACAACTGTAATTAGTAGAGATTTGTGAAAACAAGGGTACAAAACTTGAAAAGGTTGAAGCCAGTAGCCCCCTCTACACTGGTGAAGACTGAAGCCATCAGCATATGTGGAAAATAAAACTGTTCAAATACCTGGTAGCAGGACCAATATTGAAAAAAAAAAAAAAAACTGGATCAAATCTATATGCTTATTTCAGGTTTCGTCTCAAGACAAGCCTGAGGAACAGCAGCAGACTGTGATGGTAGATC
Source organism: Phoebastria nigripes (assembly GCA_035582835.1). Classification (NCBI taxonomy): domain Eukaryota; kingdom Metazoa; phylum Chordata; class Aves; order Procellariiformes; family Diomedeidae; genus Phoebastria; species Phoebastria nigripes. The sequence continues at coordinate 177,152 of JAYKAV010000165.1, read as the reverse complement.
ATACCTATTTTGGAACACGAACAGCAACCTTCCTCCTCCTGCCTCTTGCACTAAGGAAAAGAAGGCTGTCAGTTAAATAGTTAATGCTAGGAAGCTCAATCTGACCTGATCTCCTACCACTCCATAAGCCATCAAGGCAATCACAACCTCTGGGAAGTTAAACTGCTACTATGCATACCTGACACACTGAAAATCTGACAAGTAAGGAGCTCATGGAAGCAAATTGATCTTACTCTCCTATTCAGCAAACATGTTACTGGTGATCAGAAAGGCAGTACATAAGTGGTTACATATAGCATTAGTTCCTCAAATGCTTTGAGGCATTTTTAAGTATTATCAAGTTCCTGGATGTAAAACTATTGGTACATTTAGTCTGGTATTTGAGCAATCAAGAATTCCATTCATTACTGCTCTGATTCAATGACCTTACACACACACAATCAATGGCTAAACTGATAAATGGGAAGACTTCTTAAAAATCTATTTCTTGAGTGCTGGAACTAAATGTTTTATTCCCGACAGCTGTAATTTATAATTTAGTGACAAGAACATTTGTTCCAGCTGTTCAGACCTATTTCACACAGCAGAGAGGGAGCACACTGTATTTCCAAAGCCAGACGCTACATTTGGATTGGGAACTGCTTGATTTATTTAGCGTATCAAGTTATTAGCTAACTCAAAACAATCAGAAGACATTCTTAATGTTCATAATTAGAACACTCATCGTGGGAGCTACGAGGCTGGAGTTCTTTAAAGCTTCAGGAATAATAAAGTGCCAGAAAAAAGTAAAACAAACTAGTAGCTTTTAATGTCAGGGCATAATTTTTTCATGTGGCTAAGTAATTTCCTCTATTTAATTGGGATGATTCATGCCACGTACGCTCTATGCCAGTGTTTTAGCATTCAGGTCACATGTTACTGAATCTGATCTTTCTAGGTCTAATAATCAACATTTCTAGTGTTTCTTATTTTCATTTCCACTTACAGCCAGCAAAAACTATCTAAATCTTTTCCTCAGAAAGCTTGGTCCAAAAAGCTGACAGCTTTTTCCAAAGCATGGGAGGGAGAAGGGCGATTTCTTATTTCCACTAAAGGCAGTTTTTGAGCACTCAAGAAACAATGGCTAGGCTTAATTGATCCAGAATTTCTTGCAATTCTTTTAGTTTCCCCAGCAGAAAATGGTACTTTGGACCAAAGTACCAAAAATTTACCTTGTAATATCAAGTACCTGATCCATTTAATTTTATACATAAAAATATATGTCAACATTTCACTAATATAATCTAGTTCATGATTAACTAAAATGTTCGTTCAAATATTTCAAGGTGTATGAATACTGTACTGGCTAGCCCTTGCTCCTGTAACTCCCAAACAGCTTCAACATTATCTAAGGAAACTAACATTAAACTTCTCAACGAGAAAAATAATTAGAAAAGAATAATTTGCACTGATCTACCTTTTAATATCTGTATTTCCATGTTTGTTTTCTGCTTGCAAATTCAGCTATCTAACGAAATCGGCATGTGCCAAAATTGAACCCACTTTCATCCACTGCCTTTGGAAATTACTGTCAAGAGATTACTTTGCATATTTAAGAAATATACTGTGCAGTGATATGAATAAGCATTTTCAAGGCTATTAAAGATTTTTTAAGATTCCTATGATGTGGGAAAGAAATTAAAAGAAAAAAAATCACTCTGCATTGGAAAGAATCCCATTTTTATCAACAGGAACTCAGAAAAAGCCTGCAAATATTCCCGGGAGACAATTTATTATATTTTTAACATTTCTTCATCTGAAATAGATGGAGATGGCATAGTAACAGGAGAATTGGAGTAAATAGACCTCAGCTCAGATCTCATCTCCAATGCAGCAAAAGAAGTCATAACCTTTGGTAGGGATCTGCACTCTTCATCTACACTTCTAGGTTCATGGCAGAAAAGTACATCAAGACCATCATTATGATAAAATACCAATTTTCTTTTTACATAAAGAAGAATTCTTGTGGGTTTTTTTAATATTAATCTTAAAGCTCAAAGTTTAACAATTCTCAGTTCTGTTCATGAGAGTTCAGCCAGGACTAATCAACTCTCTGCATCTTAGGCCTTAAAGCCTAAACCACTGATATAGGACCAACAGGTTCTTGAATGACACTGAGCATAGTGATGACTGAACAGGGCCTTTTGATGCTAAATCCCAGCTGAATCTCAACATAAAGACAGTATCGTCAGTTGAAAATACTTGCAGAATTCCTCCTACACTAGCTGAATTTGCGACACATGCAGAGTCCCAGGAGGCTGTTACTGTGAAGGAAAGGAGTTTAAAAATAAGTTCAGGGTATGGCAAGGTGCTACAGGGTAACTAGATGCCTCCTGCCAAGAACAATAAAAGGAGTTTTTAGAGTCAGCAGTAAGGAGCCACCTCTTCTCACAACAAAACTGCAGGTTTCCTTACCTCTCTCAGATTAGGGACTCCCACCTACTTGAACTAACATAAAATGAGAACTCAAGGATATGCAGGAGTACCTTTCTAGATATCCCAGCAGATAAACACACCATGCCTAGCAACTTTCATGTGCAGACATGTACTCTCAACTATTCCTTTAACCTGTTTGGTCTGTACTTGTACCATGTTCTTACCTTTCATGCCTGAAAGTAACATGAAAAGACTCTTCAAAGAAAAATTTCAATACTTTCTGAGATTTTTCTTCCCCTCTACAGTTTTATATAAAGGGTCAGTATGTTCTTTGTCAGACATTTAGTCCTTTGTTGCTTGGAATGCAAAAGCGCAACCTTTTGATAAAGGCTGGCAGTGACCCAGCTTTAGTTGCAGTTGTTTTAATATTGTAAAAACATATGGGACTCTCGCTGTTATCTTTTGGCTTCTGTAGTCTTTTACAATTACGCACAACATTTTGATTTTCAAAATACTGCTGAAACCAAAATACAACTCACTGCAAACCCAAACACAACATTCCCGTTTCATTGCCTAGGGCTACAATTTCCTGCCTCTGTATCACTGTGCCCCAGTGAGACTGCAGAAGCAGTCTGCATCTCTGCCTTGGGGGGCTGGGGTCCAGCTATTCACACATGGCTGTGGAGATGCTGTTCAGACCTTCCCCACCGTTCCACGTGCATGGAGCATCTCTAAATTAATGACAAAACATATTTACTGCAAGAATCTTAGCACAAGCTGCTTGGTCAGGATAAGCAGCTGTCAACTCTCAACTGCTCGATTTCTGACCCTGAATTAGCACTAAAGACGATGAGCTGACATACCGATGGGAGGCCAGTTCTGCTGTTAACAGTTGCAGCAGCGGTTTCCCAAAGTAGCTCAAGCCAAACATAACACAACTATAGCAGGAGATACAAAGGTCCACACAGCCCACTATGCTGCCTCTAACAGTGGCCAAAACCAGGGAACTAGGAATGAACATAAGAATGGGTCACGCAAATAGTGACACTTACCCTGAACCAGTCTCCTGCCAGCTTAATTTAACGCCCCCCTCTCTCTACTGAATTAGAGAGATCAATCTCTACCAGCTCTCTCCCTGCCACATGACTTTATAGCCCTCTATCACCATTTCCCTCTGTAGTCTCTTTTCCATGCTGAAGAGCCCTAGCCTCATTACTCATTTCTTTTATAGAGCCCATTCCAAGCTTTTAATCAGCCTTGTTGCCTTCCCACCACTTCATTCAGTTTTAGCATATTTGGGGCAGGGTGGGGAGTAAAGGAACCATAACTGCATACGGTATTCAGGATGCAGAAGGTCTGTGCATTAATATTAGCATATAAAGCATTTAATGCCGCTTCAATTTTGCTCTCTATTATTGTCCTAACAACTCTAGTATTTGACATACCTGTTGGACCACTCCTGAACACTGCGATGGCATTTCTATCATAATCCAAGATCTTGCCTAAGAACCACCTCAGAGACCACCCATCTCTCTCTCATTCAGGTTCCCTCCTCCTCCACATACATCACTTTGTTTATCTACACCACATTTCTTTTGTATTTCACTGCCCAGTCACCCAGTTTCACTAGGTTCTTATAAAATTCTTCAGTCATCATTAATAATTCAAAGTTAGTCAGGACAGTAATGAATGACATCAAGTGTTCAACTCTTACTGCATCATTTATGCATATGCTGACCACCATGGGTCCCAGAACAGATACGTTTCTAACTCATTAGAAAAGCTCCACCATTTTGCACGGCCTGACTTCTCCTTACAAAAGCCAGACTGACTCTTGACTTTGCAAGAACTTTATCCCTGTATCTAGTAATTCCATTCTCAATATACCATCGACTAGCAATTTTTTCTTGTACATATCTCAAGCTCATCAGCCTGTGGTTTCCCRTATCACCTTTTTAGAAAGTTGTATCACATTTGCCATCTTTCAGTCCTCAGGTACCAGAGTGCTTTTATGCAACACCACAGTTAGTCTTTCTATCTCATTCTTGAATTCTTACAGAAAGCTTGGGTTAATGACAAATTACTCAGCAACTCCTTTATTTGATTCATAAATTCCCCTACCAACTCTTCAATTTGAAAGAAATTTTCTGATGAATTCTTCTTTAAGAAGTGTTCCAGCACAGGGAACTACCATTTCTTCACAATGAGCAACAGATGCAAAGAATTCATTTGTCATTTCTGAGCATCTACTGGCCCTAGAGATTTTTCTGGCAGGCTCCCTGATGCTGATGTTTTTGAAGATGTATTTCTTTCTAGTTTTGATGCCTTTTGCAAGTGATCCTCTAACTCTTTTTTCAGTCTGCCTTATTGCATTTCTACATTTAACCTGTCTGTTTTTATAATCCTTTATATTTTCCTCATCTAGATAAAGCTTTAAGCTTTTAGAGGACTCCCTCTTGCTTTCAACAGCAACCATCATGCTGCCATTAAACAATGATGCTTCCTTTCTGCCCTTTCTGAAGTGTTTCTCAATAGGTGGTAAACATTTATTCTCTGCCTCCAGTATCACATCCATGCCATCTGTAACTTTCAGCTTCCTTTTTAACAAGCTGGCATGAGCTGTTTCCCCATTTCCACATACCTCTCGAAGTTGAGCATGGCTGCAGTAGATCATTTGGCTTCTGTTTCTCCTGCACGGATCCTGGAACTAATTATACTATTTCTGCTCTTGAACTGACATTCTGAACCACATTTGTGCACAATTCAGCACTAAGTCAAAGGTAGCTTTCTTGGTCAGAAAAGTAGAACTTACGCCACTATGACAGGGCCAAAAGTGAGAAGAGTTTTCACACAGCAATAGGGCAGCTCTGAATGCTGATACCACAACAGCAGCGCCCTTAAACTATACAGGACAAACATAGCTTCCTGATTCCTATGATCAAAGTAGGCTCAGCTCTGCACACGTGTCCTACCCGTCACCAGTTAGTGAGGATGGTTATATCGAGGGTGCCTGGGTTAAGTGTTTGCCAGTTTCTTCATCAAGACAAAGAATCAAAGAACCTTTTAACCACTGTTTCTGTAAATTTTGCATGACCTTAATTTTACTGAAGTTAACAGAGTTATGCCAGTTTTGAAGATGCAAAAGCGAATTTCTAAACCCAGTATGCACTGCTAAGCTTACTTCTGGGTGTGCCTCCCTCTTTCTTCATAGCCTGCGGCCTTGCCACATCATACAGCACAACAGTGTTTGTAACAACCAGTGTCTGTACAAATGGAAGTCCGTGAATATGATACTGTACTGACTCTTAAGATGCAATTTCTATTTCTGTCTCTGCCACAAACTTGCTATGTGACCTTGAGCAAGTCATCAGATCTCACTGACTCATATGAATATCTCTGAAAAAGGGTACTGCAAAGCCTTAATATCTGCAGATGATTATTATATGCATAAATCGTCACCATCATTTTCATCACTATTTTCAGCACTTGCTATTTCACTTTCATTCCAGATATGAAGCAGAAAGCTTAGCGGAAATATACAAAATAGATACTGTTTCTGTGGAAAAAAATACCGACTACATTTGCTACGCCTCCAGGTTCTGTCAGACAAGGGTACCTTCCAAGTTGCTGTAAATAGGCGACACTCAACTGCAATGATCAGAGGTGGGGGGGCGTGCATCTGCCAAGGATGCAGTTCATTATGGTCACTACAATATTAGGCCACACAAAATAAGGAAGAGACTGAAAAAACCCTCTATTATCAGGAGCTCACAACTCGGACAATAGGGGAAGGCAGCAATAGTCACAGAGGAAATAATAGTGACTTGGCCAATTGTGCCTATTAGCCCCAGTTAGCTACAGAGCACACATCTTTTGAGACAGCCAGGCCAGCACCTTGCTACCTACTACGCCAAACTCTTCCTGCAATCTATTAATTTGGTCTTTCCCAATACAAATTCCAAATGGATTTTTTTTTTTAAATAATCTACATTTCTTAGAAAAAATAAGCAGCAGTTGCAAACACTTGAGCTTCGTATTTTCCAGGTCATCTTTATTTCATGTTACCAACCAGATGACAAAGCAAAAGGAAGGCATAGAAAGCTCTTCTCTGGAAAGGGTTCTGTCGTGGAAGCTGTGAGCAAACTGCTTTACAAATGGTCAAGCAAAAGTTCTGCTTCTAATCAGTGAAGCCAGTGCTAAGCTGTTGATGCCAAGGCTTGTTGGCATAACTGCTATATATAACAATAACAACCATAATTGCTGACAACATACTTAGCCAGAGGGATCACCTAACACTGAGGGAATTGGATTTTCTAGATAGCACAGAGACCAAAACATAAGCAAGAGCTCCATGCTGAATCATCAGCTGTTACTACAATGAGAACAAAGCTCTAAATCTGTGTGGCCTTACACTTAATGCCACTCATACATCAATAATGTAATGTAAAGTAGCACACTGAACACTGATATGTTGARTACCAACTGGGGGAGGGAAGGACAAGCAGGATACTTTGCCCACTCAGAAATTCCTGTGCAGGAATTCTAGTGGCATTTCTATGGCCATCACCCATGAGCTCCAGAAACTGTTCACTAGTACTGCATTCTACACAAAGGCTCACAACAGAAAGAGATGTTGTCTTTGGTTGTGTTTCAAAGCTTCCCTGGCTGAACATGGATTGTCCTTCTACCCACTCATTCACTGCTGTGATATGAACCTTCTCTGTTTGCTGAGACTGAATTAATCAAAATGAAAGTTCACACTCCTAAGCCCTCAATACAATTTAAATGCTGTTCAGAAGGCTGTTCTTCCAATCAGTGACTTCACTGATCTCTCCTGACTCTACATACATGTAAGGAGATTAGAAGCAAGCATAAAATAATCTTTAATAGAAGATTTTGTATGGTAAGTAGGAGTCTTTAAACATATTACAGGAATGAGAAAATATCCCTCTTCTAGTACCCAAATATTTATGCAGGTTAAATATTTATGCACATACAACCCTGGAGTTCTGCACTGGTTTACCCCACATACTCAGAATGTGTGGGAGTTCAACAACATGCTTTTGTCAAGGTCTATGTTTTTATGCCATATTTACCCATACAGAATCCACACGCCTCCTCTGGTATTTGTAATAAAACAACCCAAACATTTCATATCCTGTAATATTGTAAGAAACAGTTCTAGCCATGATTAATGTTAACATTACCTGAGAGCCACCAGATGGTGCTGTTTAAGATGGTATGTAAAGTTATTTCAAACGGATCATTTAATGAAGTAAGATTAAAAAACTGGTCTAAAATGCTGTTCTTTTAATTCTATGTTTATTAAACCAGCAAGGCTGCTACTGTGACTTTCTTTTTAAAAAGGATAAAAGTTAGTGCTGAGGGCAATATAGCCCATTAAAGCAGAAAAATTTTCAGTTAAAGTCTCTAGGAGTTAGATTGTGCATCAGCTAGCTTTTAGGCATTTGACCACAGAAAAGAAAGCATCATGATCCTGAGAGACATACCTACACTCCCAATAGGCTGCCTGGGCAGAGATAGCATGCAGGCTGCTTCCAGCCCAGCTCAAGACGTTCAAGTAAAGTGCTACCTGGCATCAGCACATTCGCTATTCAATGTCTTCATCTCACTGCAAAGGAAAATGCTAAGAGCCAGTTTGAAACTCAAAGTTTATTTTTCCAACACCCACATTCAAGAAGGAAACAAAATCTCTTTGCACTGGGAAGCCATAGCCCAACTCTCTCTGGAAGATAGGAAAGGAGGCCCTTTCCTCACTCCTTTCAAAACAGCAGCTCTCAAGGAGGTTCCTCTCCTTGTGTGCAACACTGCACTTCTATGGGATGGGAGGTCGAGGTTCAGAACTCCCTGGGTCTGCGGGGATGGGGAGGGGGGCAAGAATTTTAACTAAAAGTCATTTCAGAGAGTATATAAATTACTCTTAAGTAATAACTGGAACCCATGTTTCTAACCTTTCAGGCATTTGCCCTCATTCCGTTCATACATTTTGACCACTAATCCCCAAATCCCTCAATAAGGGCGGGTAGGGCATACCTCCAGCCCAAACTGCCAGTAGTCCAGTGGCTTCAGCACTGCGCAGGACAACAGGGGATATGAATTCACAGTCTCAGGTAGGAGAGGCAGTTGAATTCAGGTCCCTCTGCTTCCCTCAGCCAAATGTAAAAAATAAAAAAAAAAAAATGCATCAGCAAATTGTAGAAGCAGGAGCCACAACAAGGCTGAGTGGCCTCCCTCCACCAGCACAGCTATCCACCCCAGTGAGCTCTGCAGGGCACTAATGGGGACAAACACCCAGCTTCCACATCCCAGGCAGACTTGGGTGCAGCCCTTCAGGCCTGCCAAGACTGGGCACCAGCACAGTTCCAGGTAGCTAAGATTTTTATTTTTTAAATTCCTTCCAGAGGTTTGACAGCAGCTATGTAGACTTCTTCAGGACAGCAATTTTAGGCACCTAAGTTCTAGCCAGATCTCATGTCAGCACTTATTTTGGGTTGTGTTTTTGTTACTTCAGAATAGAAAGCTTTGTATTAAAAGACAGCATTTTCCAAAGCCTGGAATTCATTGGCCCTCACCCAGTTGTTTCAAACTGACTTCATTTCTACCTTTTTGCCCTCATGACTGACAGAATAAAGTGAATATTTCATTAAAAACATCTAGGTCATCCCCTTTTGCACCAGCGTTCTTAGATGACTACAAGCTGTGTATGTGAACAGAAAAAAAAAACATTATTAGCAACCCATATGCCAAGTAAATCTAAAGTGCATGGATACAAAATAAACACAAGATTGGGAAACTGCCTTTGTTAGCATGATACATTTTAAAATTATGTAGGAGATGTAATCATCTCAGCTTCCAAACAGATTACATGAGATACAAAGTTATGCAGTAGTTTAGCCACAGAACCACCTATTTATTGCAGTTATGAGAACCAGAGAGGCCAGGTTAGTTAATACTCCAAGAAATCTTTGACAGTTTACTGGGAGCCTTCTCTAACTTGTGATGCAAAGCCTGCAAACAGCTCATAACTATATGTTCAAAAGCACATATGTGGGCTATAATGCATGTTGCTCACCAACTGAAATGCTTTACTGATTGCATGAGATGTTATGTACTTGAATGAATTGCAGCCCTAGCTATTAACAGTTTAATAATGGTTCTGTGAATTAGCATTAAATTACAGTGAATGTTACAGAAGAGGTTCTAATATTTACATTAGTGCCTAATGAGTTCCCCATAATTAATATAATTGCACTGAGCCACAGAAATTAATATTCAACCAATTATTTTAAAGAGCTGTCCAATCTATGTAGAGATTTTTTTAAGACACCTTCCCAATAATGACAAAGAGGATTTTATAAAAGCACAGGTCCTGATGCTGAAGTGAGCTCTGCAGGGGTGAATTTCCTTGCAGGATCAAGGCCTGGGTCCCCACTGAAATTTTAGAATAAATTCATTTACCCAATTTCCTAACCATTCACATTATGTTTACTCTAGAAATACCGCAACACAAAGCAGAAAATGTATTAAGTTCTGTGCTCCACCTTAAGCATGACTTCTAAGGTTGTAGCAAACATGACTGAGATAAAACAGTCAGGGACAGGTGACACAAGTACATAAACAGCTTCAGTGATGATGACAAAGATCCCACCAGAAGCAGCAAAATACACCACTTATAGTTCCAGATAGCATGTTTTATAAGGCAGGAGGATTAAAAAAACCCAAAACTTTTCACCTGCAAGGAACCTGCAACACTTCTTTGTCCTAATTTCTGAAAGGCAGACTTTAGGGAGACATAGAGATGTGGAGCCCCTTTGAAAGTTAGGTGTCTTCAGAACCCCTCTGGTGACACTCTAGGAATCATTACCTTGAGTATGCATATTCAAACATGAGCCTAATGCCTTTCTTCCCACTTTTCCAAATATTTTGTATTTGGAGATAGCTGACCCAATTTTCTATTTGTTTGTTTACAAGCTGTTTCATCTTCAATCAAAAGACAGATAACTTTCTTTCCTCTCTTGCTATGTCATGTTTAAATATGCACTGCACAGCTGTTTCACAAATCCTATACGAGAACTTCAGAGATACTATTCTTCAGGGTAACTGATAGCACTGAGGGCAAAAGGTTAAGTATGCAAGTCTTACATATTAAAGGATAATTAATCTTCTGGCATCCTCAGCCATCTCTGCTATGTCTTCAGACATTAGATCCGGTTCTGCTTATACCAGAAAGCAATTTAATGTTTTAAATAGTGCTGGAGAAGACCAGCAGAGGTCCATCGCTCTTCCTCCCTATCCCCTCCCCGCAAAATCTACTTGAGAGTTATTTTCAGAGTAAACAAAAAGCAAATAAAATTTGTCAGCGAGCCCACCCAGAATCACATTATAGTTTGAGAAAGCTGCCTTATGGTGAAAGAGCAGACATGAAGACTTCAAGGTAACACTCCAAGAGAAGAAGGTCTCAACTTGAAAGATACTTATACCATACTGGTAAAATACTGCCCCTGTTGCACCAAAGCCAAGTATTACCTTGTGAAAGGTACCCACCTACTAAAGCATTGCTGGAATAGACTGTTCTCCCCTTTCCACATGGCTCCAGTACAGCTCTGCAGCATTGCTTACAAGCACAAACACAAAAACCCAGGGAAAGGAGCACAGCAATTAATGATTTTCAAAGCCAAAGGGCCCTTTGCTACCCACCTCCTTTAAACTTGCTATCAGGTGTTTCTCTGCTTGAGGCAGACAGTCCATCAGGAGCTTGGGAAGTGTTTGTCAGAGAAAGAGGTGGCAAAAACACCGACTGTCAGTTGATTGTACTTTCTTTCCATTATCCCTTCCCCTCCCCCCCCCCCACCAAAAGTGTCTCATTCGTTCCAGTTCCTGTCCATCAAATTCCTGGGATGGCAGAGTCTAGCACAGCAAGTATCTGGAGCTGGAAATGGGAAACGGAGGGGAAAAAGTAGCTGGAACAAGTGGGGAACATGGGTGTTTTCAGCTTCTCATGGCAAACAAATAATTTTTACCTTTTATTTCTTGTCAATTATCTGTTGCAAGTATAAAACCTAAATTAACCATCCTAAACTACTCAAGGATGTCCTTCAAAACAGTTTTGCCAGTTCTGCTATTGATATCCTTTGCACAGTAACATTTGATTTGCCTGCTGCAGCTACAAATGCTACATTATTCTGCTGCTATTGGTATCTAAGACATTGAGTCCTGCTGCACTGTTTGCCTTAATGATATCCCATGACAGCAAATGCTCCACACCGTTTATCTGTCATGGTAAGTGTTTCCCAAACTCTTTCCGAGCATGTTTCTTCTCGTCAGCAAGCATTCCTTTACTCTTGTGCTGTAAGACAGGGTGAATAGTAGCACATAGAGTGGTTTATGTACCTCCTGTTACATGTTCTCTTACTGAGATGCGTACAAAAGATAGGCAAACCATTAAGAGAAAACGTGAACCCAGGAGATGCTTGTAAAAATAGCCAATTTAAGACTATCTTTGTTGCAACCCTGAGGCTGCACGATATTTTAAAAATGGGATTAACAGCATTAAAAACAGCAGTTAGGCTAATAAATAGTTAATAGCTAATCAAAACAACATTAGATATTCTTAAAGTCATCCCACAGTTTACATTTGGATGTAGACACAGTCTGGAGGAGAAACCGAGCAGGAAATCCATTCTCTTGGGCCACTGAGTAAGGTCAGAAGTGTATGGGGGGGGACAACACACAGGACACCTTGATTGTAAAAAGCACCAATTTAGCAGTTCATTCTACCTCAGACAAGGTCTGAAACAAAGCAGGGGGCATTAGGTGCATTAGGGAATACAAATGGATACCAGCATAAGTGTACACCACACAATCCAACATTGCAGAGGTACACAAGTTTACACCCCTAAACGGAGCAACAGAAGAAACAAAATTGTCCTAACTGCCCCACCTCACTCCACGCACACCGATCAGCAGACCTAACCAGCCTGGGTGGGTTGTCATACTGAGATCACGCTCTATAGAGCACAAGTAGCTGAGGTATGACTGCTTCGATCAGAAACAATCACTTAAACCCAAAACTCAATCAACGCCTATTACCACCTGCAAAGAGCAAAGTCACAGTGCTCTTTCTGCCCACATCCAAGTTTYTTCAGCGCAAGCATACAGCTCAGCAAGTGTCGGAAATGATGGAAACAGGTTCAACTTGCTCCAGCTGCAGTTTTACCCACATTTAGAGTACGAAAGGTATATTCCCCTCATTGTAAATTCATTATATCTAATAAATGTTAAACATATGCTGCAGACTAAGTTTCTAAAGGCATAAAGTAGAATGTCCTCTCTCTATCCAGACAGCAACTTTCATAAAAACTTGCAGGAAGCTCATTATCTTTTAAGACCTTTACCTCTGTCACATTTGATTGATATCATCCAACAGTTCAAAATTACTGGGAGATGGGCAGACACACACAGCAAAGAAACATAAATCTGTTTCCACAGTGAAGTGCATTAAAAATAGAAAGAACACGACACTGATGTTTCTTTTCAGATATTGCCACAGGGATTCTTCAAGACACTGTATCCTGCAGCTCTCATCTCTAGTGAAATCTGACTATTTAAAAAGCAGTAGTAGGATCCTTCATAATTCTTGTACTGGAGAAATTAATTGGACCAAACTCCTCTGCATATTCAGGACAGATGAGAAGACTAAAAAGACAGATTTTAAAAGTCTAAAAACAGCCTCATGACTCAGGAACACCCCACATATTTAGAACAAACACTGAGTCTCCGATGATAATATCAGATGTCCACAGTGATGGCAGAGACAGCCAAGCTCCACACAGGAGCCACTGTCTATCCAGAAAGTGACTCTGTCAGATTGTAAGGAGCAGTAAGGAGCACCCAGAAAAGTGCAAAGACCTAATTCCTGCCCACGGTCTTGAGAGTCCGCACAGGTATTTTCCGAATTCTTCGGTCCAGACATGTAGCAATAAAGGCGAGGTTGCCCTTTCCAACACACTGTATAGAAGTAGTGGCAAAGGCTTCTCAATGCTGTAGTCTGCAGATCTGACTGGAAAACCTTAAAAATTTAAAATCTTTTCCTTTCCCTGATAAAGGCAGTCATTTTTGTCTGCAAAAGTAAGCCTGTTGTTTTGGCCCATGTCTGTTACTTAAAAGTATGAATTCTACTCCTTCTTTATTTGTGTGTAGGAGTCCAGAAAAAAAGATTAAATACCTTCAATTGAGGGATCCAGGCAGAACAGCAAAGCAGCAGAGCCTCAGAAGACCCATTTCAGAGTGGCTATAGCAATCAACTGAAAAGCTATAGGACTGACAAGCTCAGTGGGAGCAATACACAGAAACATGTCTGTAAAAGGTCACCCTCTGCTTAAGTTTTAATCTTGTAATGTGAAGCATTTTGGTAAAGTGTGGGAAACATGCTGGCCAATGCTAAGGCAGAAGCAATCTTTCTAAGTTGCACTTTACCTGAAGCGGGCTTTTGCCTACTTTCAACAAAGTAGTAATTTGTCTGGCCACTAGTTGATGAAGCATTGAATACACAGAATATTAGAGCAGAAAGCAACAACACATCCTTTTAGGTTAGTAAATGTAGGTAATGCGAGAAAGATGGCAGTCTTCCTGCATCACCTCARTGGTGATAATTTTTTCTTTCAATCTCATCTTCTTGCAGCAAATAGCCTGCACACATCCTCTGACAAACAGTCACAGACAAGCTGTTGACTTCATTCAAATCCTGGAACATCATCTGAATCAACAGATATCATCAGCTGAAATTGTTTTATAAATAAAGGTAAGGTTTCTGTGAAGGGCTTTTTCTAAGGAATGGCAGTGCAGAAAACCTATATTCAAAGTCTTTTTTAAGCTGTAATCTAGACTTTGTACTCAATGACCTAGTTACCTAGGTAGTTTTGAAGGGCTTGTGTCTTTTTTAGATGTACAGGCAGATGTAGCCATAGCAGCACTTGGGTCCGCATCAGGATTCTGCCTCTTGAAGCTTCCTGTCCCTACGACTATAGTCCACATTACGAGTGGCTTGAAAATAATCACTGCCAGAAAGCTGTACCATCCAACACGGACTTTGGTTTTGGAAAACTTGATGCTTATCACTTTTCACAATTACTAACATCTTTCACTAACATTACAAGATTTTATTCCAGCTCATTGAAGAACAGTCAATAAAGGGTAGATACTAGCAGCAACCCAATGGAAGCATCCCATTTGTGCTGAATGGATGCTGTTGCATAGACACAGAAAAGAGTGTTTGTAAAAAGACCTAATTTATTGGTATTGTTTGCATTGGGTAATGCTGATTTATAGAATCAAACCTCTTGAACAGGATGGTCAGTTACTGTCCAGCTAGTGATGGGTGTCTCCACTTGCAAAGGTGCCTTCAGCTGGATGAGGTAAGACTCCCCAAACCATTCTGGAGAATTCTTACATCCCACTGGCACACCTATGTGACTACTTCAGCACAGGCATGATCCATTTCTATTCGTTACCTTAAATTATGTACAAACCATCTCTTAACTATCTTAACCATGAACAGAGACTGCTCTACAAGACCAGTCCTACTGAGCAGTTCTGTCTGAATATTTAAAGTTATCTCCATACAGTTTGGTCAACACCTTTGTCTACAGCAGATGCCAACAGAGACAACCCCCAGGAGCTCCTGGTTTCTCTGCCCAGGAAGTTAACCAGCACATCGCAGCATACAAGCAGTCTCTACCAGTTAGTCTGTGCACAGCAGGAGCCACCTGGGAAAGTCTCTGGGACTGTCCAAAAGTCCTGTCTGCAGAGCTCCCGTCTGTTGCTTTGCTGTGAGGCTGGCTAGGAGTTCAGTCAAACACCCTGTTTTCAGGCAGTCGGGCATGTCCTCTCTGCAGAGATTAGCTCCAGAGTTCCTGGACCACCCAGGGAACTGCTCATTAAGTGTGCTGGGTATCCATACAGGCACAACCCTGATATTCAGCTACATCAAAATTGCAGCAGGATAAACTTGAGTTTCATCCTATACCACAATTATAACGTCTGTAGATTTTTACCACAGTATCCACTGAGTTACTTTAACAGCATCCACTTTGTAATCCTTTTGGTACAAGCCATATACCACTCCTAAGGCAGACATGCTGACCTTGCAAGGCATCCTCTTGATCCCTGCTGTATGTGCATCTGGAAACGGGAGCACAACGGAAAAGAGCAGATATAAGTAGTTTTGAATTTTGTAGCCATTAGGCTGAGCAGCTGGAGCACTGTCAGGCACCCAACTCCCCCTCCTCACTCTGACTCGAGCTGCCCAAGAATCTTTACAAATCCCTTTGTCACTTCCCAAACCATCTAAGTGTTGAACCAGAAAGCTAACAGTTTTTCTGACAAAAATGGTTTTTCTGAACCTCCTATGGGAGTAATGAGCCTCTCCTATTATGAAGTGACAAGCCAGCTGAAAGAAGCAATAAAAGAACTAATGCCATTTGCTAAGATGGATTGCTATTATTTGAGCTGTCCATCCACACATATTTGTCTAGAGCATATTTTTAGTACTAGAAGCAATGTAGTTACAGATCACAGAACAGCCAAACTGCCAGAAAACATGGACTGACTTACCTTCATCAAAATAAATCACAACAGGTTTTGGGACTCCCATAACTCAGAAGCCAAGGGTGACCTTGAGGAAGAAGTTGATTAAAACTGTCACAAAAAGCCCAGTGTTATACTTTATAGCTAATGATGCCAAGTTGCCAACTGAACCATGCCTGAAAAAGTACATTCAACATTTTGTACAGTTTTGTTCCTGATGGTTTAGCGCCCATAAAAGCATCATCTTTCTTATTTTCAATGAGATTGTACAAAGTTCAGGATCTTTTGAGGCAAATGACAAACAGGTCCTCTGCCCTCAAAAAGGCAAGGATGGCTAGATTCACACCACTCAGGTAAGACAACCAATTTCAACCATAATTGCCTGAACCTCGTAAGCAGCCAAAACAAAGACAGGCTTCCCCAAGCAGCAATTCAAATTTTTGGTGATAGTCCTCTTCCTCAAACCTCCCCCCACCCCAAAGGCAACTATGCTTTTTATTTAGGCATTTCAGCTTGTGATGGGGGAGAATTAATTCAGATCACAGCCTCTAGTTACCCTGACATTACCCTGCTTCTGAAATGTCCAAAACATTTGAAGAAGAAAAAAAAAAAAGATAAAAAAAGAGAAAACAAAGAGACACTGGATAGAGGCCAGAAGTGACAGACAAGACCCAGGACCATTCTTTCATTCAATGCAAACAGCAACAACAAGATCAAAACATTGTAATTAACACTTCCTTGCATTTTCCTTAAAAATATCTAAGAAATATTCTTATGTCACTACATTAAGAAAGCACATAGGCCAACTTCTGACAACAGAGCACAGAAGTTGCCAAATTCTCCATTTATTTTAACTTTCCCTTTCATAATTCATATATGCAGAGACCCAAGAGCACAGATTACCTACAGATAATTCTGTTGCTGCAGCCAGTTTTGACTTTGCATTAGGATAAAGCCTGACATTTACACAGCGTTTGAGTAGGATGCCAGTGACTGCCACCAGTGAACAATATTCTCTCACTTACTGGTGGCAGTTATTTACCTGACCTTGGCTCAGTAGAAATGAAGAAGAAAAAAAAAAAACCAAAACATCAGGCTTCTTTTTACTTTCCCATTTGTTCTTGGGCAACAGCCTGACCTGTTAAAAAGGTAAGCTGCAGGAGGTATGTGAAGAACCCCAGGGATATTTCCTAAATTGTTCACAGCAAACAGTCAAGCTAGCTCTGCTCGTGAACTTTGACAGTGCCCTTGGCATAGCATCGTTACAGAAACACAGAAGGTATTCAAAACTACCTTGCTGCTGTCTTGTTTCTGGAGTCAAGCAAGAACCAAGTACAAACTTATTCAAATATATAGTCATCATCTAATTTATCTATATTATGCCTAGTGAAAATGGTCATATTTTCCGCCTATTACTGGCCCTCTTCGACATCCCTAATGCTAATGGTGTCAGTCAGTTACTCCCCTATGCTAGGTAGAGTTCATCATCGCACTGTTCAGGCTCTTTATATGTTCAAACACTACAAAACAGCCAGACAAGATAATGGAGTATTAGCATGTTCCTCCTAATTTGAGAAAAGTCCTTTCCTTAACAATCTTTTCTCTGTTGTCAACAAGCTTTTCCTCAGGAAATAATGTTGGAATATTGTAGCAAAGCTCAATACATAAGCTTATTTTATTTTAAAATAATTGACTTATAATTCATTTATAATTTAAAATTGATTTTATTTTAAAACAAATCCTAGTTCAGTCAGTTTCTCACAAGTGCTAAGATTCATGTGTCCAAGTGGGGTGGCCAGCACCCAGGCACCCATACGTGTTTACCCACATGGTCTGGAGACAACAAAGAGGACCAGGCCATTGAGTCCTTGTCATGTCTCCTGTGTCCTCCAAAGCCTGCTGAGTATGTGCTGGGTTTGGATGTGCCTTTCATATTCTTTAGGAACTGACAGCGATTGTGATCTTTTTTCTCTCCATCCTGTCTCACCTTTCTGCTCCTTTAGGACTTACTATCCTTTATCTCCTTATCTAAGTGTCTTAAAGAGTCTGTTTTCGTTTTCTGCTCTTGTCCGGGTGTGGACTGCTCCTTGTTTAGGCTGCCCCTTGTTTTTCTGATCAGGGTGTCCTGAAAAGCTGTAGGTGGATGTGCCAGGATCTTGATAACCTGCTAATGTAGAGGTCATCAACACCTGCCATTCTGATATCCTTTCCTTCTGGCACTTCCACATCTCAACCCACCCATTCATAACTTTTTTTTTTTCTTTTTAAAATTAGCTTTCTACAGTGCAACTGCAGGAAACACAAGGAATTCAGTTAACACCCATCATCATGACTGCATCCCAGCTGAATAAAAGAAATTTGTATATTAAATAAACAGACTACCAGATTTTCTGTCTTTCCACCAGTGCGGAAGTTTCACTTAGTGCTGTACTTCTGTGCAAATTTTTTCTGAGTTTAACTCAGATGGCAGCRTGTAGGTAAATGCTTTAACAATTGTCCTCGGCACTGTCAACGGTTGTAGTATCAAAGCATAACAGCAGCAGTCACCTTTCAGTTGCACAATGCAGTGCATTACTGCCTTGCTATTGGAACAGCCTGACAAAACACATTCAAAGTTTGATTTAAAGACTTAACCTACATTTTCTTGACTAAAGCCATCAGTTGTCATTCTGTACTTGTGGGCCAACATGAATAATAAGGCTCTGCCTTCCTCACAGAATCTCTACCCATACCTGAACTACCGTGGACATAAGTTGTATTTATTTTCCTTCCCTGATTGAAGATATCCCATTGTTTCATCTAGTTTTTTTGCAGGCCTCTTCAGATTTTGGAAAGCAAACTCAAACATGCTCTATTTGGCATAGCTGTAAACAAGAAGGGACTGGTACCTGCATCCCTGCCTGCATGCCTTTGCCAACTACAGAGCGAGACTGCCAAGACAATTTTTCTTTCAGTTAGCATGTACAGAAATTGCTGCATCTCCTCTCCTCCTCCCTAGCCCTATGGGAGCACACTCACGTCCAACACAGATTTGTAAAAAGAGCATTCTCACATGAAATGTCAGGTGACTGTAACCCAAGAGACAAATCTGTCAGTTTCCTTCTCTGCCACTCAGGCATATTGCCAAGAAATATCTTTGACTCCCTCCATCTCAATACCTAGCCCAAGACATTGAGACTGTATCCAGATCTTACTGAGCTCCTGGTCCCTAATAATTAGCCTCTCAATCCAGGCCTATGCTACTTCTCAATTTCATTGCTTTGAATTAGCTATCATCAGCTACAAAAAAACCCTGCCGCATCACATTTCTGATATACTCAGAAGAGAAAATGTTTTGGAAAAGATGCCCAAATCCAGATTCTTGGGCCTGATTTACACAGCTCTTCAACACTTACACCTGGAAGTTGAACTAGAAAGGGAAACTGAGTAACTCAGTAAAGTCCAGGGCTGGGGGGGGGAGAAGTGGGCGGCGGGGGGCGCGGGAATCAAACTGGGAATCCAAAATTGAACTTTTTTTGCCCTAATTCAGCACCCACATAATTGAAATGATGAAACAGCAACCCAAGTGGTATTAGAAAAAAAGTTCATACTTAGAAAGCAGTCACATGTTGCAGTTTCAAGTATTACAGAGCCAGTAAGAAAACCTGCAGTTTTATCTTCAAAGCAGTAGCTGACAGTAGGTTTGGGGAAGAGAAGATCATAAAAAGTGTAACAAAATTATGAATAGCTGCTCCTTAATTATTCATTGTGTATGTACCTGATATAGCATAAGATTACATAAGTTTTTCCTACTACCACATTTCCTCCCAAATCTCGGTCTCTGCTTGATTGGGCTTTCTGCTGCATTTCATTCAAAGCAGGGCAGTATCTCTGGGAAGATGTGTTTTTATTCTGTGATAGGTAGTAAAAGTCCTAGGACTGTTCCCCCGATTCTACACGCATGGGGACACATAAGGTATTACAAAGCAAGTAAGAGAGTGAGATTGCAGTGCACAAGCTCTGAATACCTCTGGTTATACGTTTCAGTGTGTGACACAAAGCAAACCCAGGCTTTTGTGCTGACTACAGAGGCTTCAGCCCCCATCTTTCCAGCTCAGCCATGGCAACCATAGCTCACTCAGGACTGCTATTTATGGAGGGTCTCTCTCCAATAAAAGCTTCATAAGAAAAGACATACAATCCCTTAACAGACAGCTATCTGAGGGTCTGCTCTTCGTAATAGGAACGCTTTGGAAATAGAAGGATTTTAGCTTCTTCCAATGCCTTTGAATTTTAACATGATAAATCAACCTATTATTATCAGCATTAAAAAAATAAATCAGTATCTCACAGGGAAAAAATAACTACAGTCACAAAGACCCAAACTCCAGTCTGAGCCGCTCCAACCAACACTTCGCAGCAGGCTGACCATTTTGGTAGCATCTTCAAATGCGTACTGTTGTATTTCACATTAATTTAACTCCCCGCTGGGGTTTGTTCTCATGCCCTTGATATCCCCAGCAGAATCTGGGGCTGCAGCTCCTCCGCAGCTGGAGTTAACGCTGGCCAGAATTAGCCATCCCAGGAAGCAGATGGTTTGAAGCACATCAGACCAACACTCAGTTTGTCAAAGCTATTGGATGCCAGCAGTCTCCAGTCTCATTGTTCTAAGAGCTGGCAAAAAAAAGCCCACAAGAAAACAATCTAAAAATAAGAGAATGGCAAAGGATGACAGTTAAAGGTAAATTATTTCCTGTACAGGGTAATTTCCGTACAGAATAAGTTCCTGAAGAGGGACATTAAGCAAAGAATGCAACTATGTTTGGGAGATAAGTAGGCCATTTTCTAAAGATGAAGATGGTAGGCGTATGGAGAAAAGAAAATAAAGCAAAGGAAAAGGACACGCGCATCACTCAATAGCCTCTTTTCATGGGTGTTTCACACTTCTGTGAAACACAGATAGTAACAATAAATGCAGCAGGGTTTCACCAAGAAGAAACAGCCTCTCCTAACGAATAGGGGACAACCTGCTAAAGATTATCAACTACACAGCTTCTGAAGAAAACCAAACACCCTGTATTGAAAGATGGGAGGAGGCATAAAAGACAAGAACACAAGCCCCGGTACACCCTGCTCGGGCTCAGGTGGCCCATCTTGTGCTGAAGCGGGTCTGCCAGCCCTCTTGGTCGGGCACCTTGCAGACGGGCGATGAGGAGCGAACCCGGGGCAGGCCCTGCCTGATGACACCTGCACCACAGCACCTCTCGGCCCTGCTGCCTTCAGACAGCTCAGCCCTGGGAGAGAAGAGCTACACGTATATTATCAATAAAGCAGTCTACTTACCAGCTGCCCAAGCCTTGCTCCCAGTCAAGAAGAATGAGGCCTCCTTCCCTTTTGGTTTAGCAGACCATGCAGTCGACACTAGGAAACACTGCATTACTGTCCAAGAGCAGCGAGGGCCAGCTTCCCTCAGGGAAGGCAATTCGGGAGCCAGGGGTGACCCCAGCGCAGGCAGAGCCCTCACCAACAGGGCTGTGTCCCTCAGACTCTGAGCCCAGTGTCCAAATGTCCATCAACAGTCCTGGACATGGTGAGCAATGAACCAGGTCTAGGGTCCATCCAGAGAGTCCAGTGAGGAGCAAAAAGAGCCAGACACAGCTACGGCACGGGCCCAACAGCCACCCAGGAGCCAGGGGCAGAGGGGACTGGAAATGAGCACACCTACACTGGAGCTGGGGCAGGAGGGACACACACACCTGAGGTACYGGGGTGGGAGGACACCCCAGGTGAGGCTGCTCGGGGCAGTCAAGGCCTGTTAGTGCCCCCAGAGCCAGGACAGCTGCCTCTCCTCCCAGTGAGGTGTCCCCTCACCCCCTACACACACCCGGACACGCTGAAACTTGGGTCCTTGTAGAGGCCCCCGGTGAGGCTGGTCAGGGCAGTCAAGGCCTGGAAGCACAGCCATAGCACTGACAGTTAATGTCTGTACCCAATCCATGAGAAAAAGACAAAAAAAAAGCCAGCAAGGAAGCTGACGGAGGGAGTAGAGGCTGGTGGATCAGAGCATTCCCGGGATCCACCACTGCTGAATGGAAGGATGGTGCCAGAGGAGGAGGTGCTACACAGGGTCTCCAGTCTGGGTTGTGCTCCAGGGATAAACAGTCAAAAGAGCTTAATTCTAGCAGCCGAGCACTCACCAGTGTGAGATCCAGATACAATAACATTCACTTATGGAGAAAACTCTGGCAAAATGCAGAATCTGGATTATGCAAGTCAGTATTCTTGTAAAAACAAGCTGTCCACTTCAATGAGTTTAAGCATCCTTCCCATCTCTGAGAAAACAAGGACTTGTCTGCAGCAGAACTTCACACGCCATGGCACAGTGATGGGGAAGCACGGATGTAAAAAACAGGCAGGATCTTTGGGGCAGCAGTCCCACCTCCCCAGTGGCATGGTGGTCTGCAAAAGCTGCAGCACGCTCTCCATCTGTGAAGTAAGAATGAAAGTACATATCACTTTTCTGCAGTTTGAAAGTCCYTTTTGTCTATTTGAAAGATTTCTTCAAACCTAACTAGTTGGCTGGCCATAACTCCAGCATCTTAAGCGCTTCCCTGTTGGGACTGAAAATAAAATTTGGATTTCAAACTGCTCTGCTAAACTCATGAGAATCATCTGTTATTAGCTACAGCTAATTTAACACTCAAAGACATTTCTGTAGCCAGAACATTTAGCACTGAAGGAGCACCAACAGTTAATAGGAGTCTTCACCTTGCAGTAGGTGAACAATGTTCAGGATCTGCCAGCCTATGGAAGAAAGCTTCCCTCTCTTGCACAGGCAGACAAAAGGTGACATTTGTGTGCAACTCTAAGGGTGAGAGTCCCACAGTGTACTTGTGGTGCTCAGTCGCATACAATACATTTTGCGGTGGGATTGCTACCCAGGCAAGAAATTCACTAGCTCGTAGGATAACTGCTCTTCCCAAAGTTACCCAGTTAATAAAAAAAGTCTTGTTAATGTATTAAGCAGAGATAAAAGTCAGAGGTATTTGGTAGGGAGGAATTTAACTACAGAGATTTGCATCAGTTAAATATGCAATTGATCCTGTTTACAGACCACGGTGTATCTGGCATTATCAATAAATCATATTCTGTTTCTTCCCCTTAATTGCACTGACGGTGTTAACAAAATTAGAAGAGCCTAACAAAACAGAAATAGCAGATTATTTTGAAAACAAAATTAGCAGCCTGAGGTACTGTGGCATATTGCTGAGAGAAAGCAGGTGGTCACAGGTGGCTCTGAGCCTCAAAAGGTAATGACTATCTATACACTGTGCTATAGGGCTTGACTGCACTTTGATGAAATACTCTGTCTACAAGCTGGCACAACACATTTGTTTTCAGAGCAATTAAAATCTACAGTAGATCGGAAAACACCATTTTTATGAAAACCCACAGCAAGACAATAATTTACAGACCTATTTTATGAGCATAAGGATTTTGTCCTTTGGGCTAAAACCTTGTTATTTTTCATCTCATCCCATTTGGACTTCTTTTTTTCCTTAACAAACAGAGGTGTAAAAATTTAAGTACCACTATTCAGTTACATCTAACAAACTGCATATTGCATAGACAGGTCCTGTGAAGGTGTTATCATCTTTTATCGAAGGTGTTATTATCTGACTTTCAAGGTAACAGATTGTCCTGTGAGCTGTGCTTGTGCAGCTACCGATTTTTAGTGAGCCACTGCAGTACAGTGAACGATTCATTAATTGGTATCAAGGATAAGATGAAGTTAAGCCTCATCTGAGGGCACAAAGATATACTGAGATAACCACATTCCCCAGGGAAATGGTGCTTCAGTCTCCCCATAGATCTTGTCGTCATTTTTGTGCAGCAGAACAATTTTTTGTAGTGCTGCGGTACCTCATCCATATTTACCATTACAGTGTTAAAAAAAAAGCCTTCATGCTTGCAGGTTTATAGTTTACATCTTTTCAACAGACCATTCCCTCTAGGATCCCCTTGTTGCAGGAAATGAAAGGGCCTTCCTTGTGCCCTCTGAAAGCGTCAGTCGTAATGCCCCCAAAAAAGAACCAAGTGTTCAGCACCCACAAGACAGACAACCCCAGGGCATTCTGTTTTACAAGATCCCCCAAAAGACACTTCTTTACAATACCTCCTGGGTGCTATATGCTGGTGTTAAACAACTCATCTCATTCATTTTCCAAAGAAATACACTGTATAAGTTTAAGGTTGGGCCACAGCTCTTAAGAGCCTTGGCAGCTTCTTGCCTTCCTCTCTGCATGGCTACCCCTCTTCTCTCTCTTTTTCTACATATGCCACCTCTGTATTTTTGTCATGCTCACTAATACTCTTAGGAAAAATTATCATTTTAGCTACCTGTTCTAAATTGCTCTGACAAGAGGCAGAGCTGTAAACAAGAGCATGTTCCCCACTGTAACAGGAAGAAATAGTCAAGCTCTTCCTAGACCAATAGAAATAATTACTAGGGCAAAAATTCAGTTAATTTCTTTAAGCTCGGTTTCCACCTCCCCTAAACCAGAAATATTTAAACATAACCAGTTAGAGAAAGAGCATGCAAGTATTACGCAAAATCAAAAATGAAATTTGTCCATAATTGGGAAAAGCAACTTGGGTGTAGTTGGAGGAGCCTAAAGAGGAGCAACTGAGGCAGGTCATTCTGCTATATCTTTATCCAGTTCCTCTGGCAAACAGGTAAAAAAAAAAATCTTTCTAATTATAGTCTCCAATAGAGTATTAAACATTTTCATATTGTGCATCTCTAACAAAAAAGTCCTCTGCTGTGCTAATTAATTTTTTCAGAAGTCTCTTTGCTCTTGCATCTTAGGGACATGTGGTGTTACAACACACCATGCCTCTGGAGCTGTGGCATCTCCTTTCACACTGCTTGTCCTTTTCCCTTTTCCTTATAGCACACATAGCAGAGCTAAGCTGCTGTTCATCAGCAAGGTCTCCCGCTCCTCCCTGCCCTTCACCCCTTTTTCCCTCTGCAGAGCCCTGAATTACACTTCCCTCTGCATACAAATTCCTGCCCTTATCTTGCTTCAGCCCTGGACTGTCTCCCACTGTGCAAAAGGTTGCTGCTTTTAATCTTAATTTCTCAGCAATCCTTGCAGTTAAAGCTCACACACCACGGCATTTCACTGGCAGTAAAAACTAACCTCTCCCTCTAGTCTACATTTCCAGTGTACCTCTGCTCCCCCCGGCCTGTCCTGAGGGGCACGTGTTGCTTATTTTACATTTCTGAACAGCCTCAATTTACTGCAGTCACCTAATGACTGAGTTCAGAGAGTGTCACTGAGCGTTACCTGCACCCTGCACAGCTTTGAAGCTGTACCCACAGAAGTTGGAAGCCTGGAATATTCCTCTTGCTCAATAAAATACTGGTATTAATGCCACGGTCCCTGCAGAGCACACAACAGAGTATTTCATCACCTCACACAGAGCAGGAGGCAGGTAGGCATTGCCTCTCCTAAGCCTTTTAGCGTACAGGACACATCAAAGACTGCTAAGCTTTTTTGGCTAAAAGGTATTCCCTCCCACTGCCTCTGAAAACAGCTTGGGCTGTGGCGGAAAGCAGGAGGTAAGTGTATTTTTATTATTATATTACTAGGAATCTTTGAGGAATACTAGGAGTGTTCACAGAAGAAGCAAAGAAAATCAGAGTGTCAGAGTCCTGCACTTACTGGTTGCTGTTGTGCAAAGTCCTCATGTACCGTGTTAAGGTAGAAGGAGGACAAAGCTCTTCTCCACGTATTGCTTGCCCTTCAGAAGGACATGAAACTTATGAACAGACTGTTTGGCCCCAGTCTGAAGCTTCTTCTACATTCCTTATTCTACTTGAAGAGTATTCATTCATACTGGAGCTTCAGTAGGATCACTTCGGGAGACAGCACTCCTCAATTCTGTGCACAGAGGAATAGCAAGACTGGACTTTCCCTCTTGGGGAAAGAGGGCAGAAATCACAGCACATGAAAAGAATATCCAGTGCTCAAAGAATACAGTTGGCAAAGTCAAGAAACAGCAGTATTACTAGCATTTTCTTTTATTCTGTATGTATTCCAATTCTGTGGATACAGATCAAATAGGTATTTAGAATTGTTTCACCTGCTCCAAAGATGGAACTGCAACTGCCTTTAAAAATGGCTTGAAAAGCCACCTAATTCTACTAAAATGTCCATTAAACCTCTGCTTAAAGTTAATCTGTAGCTTCTTATAGAAGTTTCTTCCAAAAAGTTTCAAAGACGTAACACTCTACCCTAACCGTACACTAATTTACACCAGTTACACTGGTAACTAAATTTGCTTCTTTCTTCAACGCTGACAAAGGTCACCAGAACAAATGGCCAGATTTCAAGAAGCACTGGAAACTTTATGTACCCACTGTACTCAAAAAAAAGATTAATCGCTTCTCCAATGCATGTTGTTCAATGCCATCAACCTCTCTGTAAAGAAGTCTGTATCATTTAAGAAGCAGTATCGTTTATGTTGCAGAACTGCCAAAAATACACTTGTTTCAATGAAGAAAATTCAGTAAGACAGGTCCATCTTCTCCATTGCTCTAGTTCCTTTAGCATCTTACCTTTTGTAAAACTGAGACTGGAGACCCTAATTCAGCAAAGCGTTTTATCATACATTGAAGTTCCACTGAAATCAAAATACTTCATTAAATCAGGGCCTCTGTTAACGATTTCTGCACCACTCAGAGGAAAGCTGGACAAAACAGTTATTTTTCAGATTCAGGCAAATATTTGAACATAGTTCAACAAAAAAGCAGACATGCAGAGCAAAATCTTACATTAAAAGCATTATCACTAGCCTGAAATCAAACTGACAACCTTTAAATCAGACTTCAGCTGATGTTCAGACCATAAAGAAATACTTCTTCCTTCATTCAGGTGCAGCAATGAAAGACTAGTAGCCCAGGGATTTTACTTAGCCTGGTGGACAACGCGACTGAGGTCAAGCAGTGACACAAGTGTGTCTTCATTGCATTTGACTGAAGTTCAATAAACTTGTGTAGATACAGTTGTCAAAAGCAGGGATGTTGTTAACAATTTCATGAAGGCAGAGCGCTCCGTGAAATGAAAGGCAGCTGCCAGCTTGCAGCCACAGGACTGCTGCCATTACAAACAATGAATGGAGACAAAATTTATCGATTAGTGCTTGTCATCCAACTGGTTTGTCTGAACTCAATAGATCTTAAGAATTACACTTAACAGAAAGAGGTAACCTTCTCCTCTCCTCCCCCTGCTCCCATCGAGATTATAATATACGAAATTAACTGAATACTCAGAGGAAGCTTACGAATTTTGGGGGGGCTCAGAAGCAATTTTCAATTTAACCATATGAAACGCATGTGAATTGATACAGCCCATTTAAATGAGCTCAACAGGAGAGTCAGCTGGTATAAAATAATTTGCTTGGGAACGAAATCTGCTCCTATCCTTCATCAGTCCTGTCCCTCTCCATACCCATGTACACTTTCTTAGCCATGGACGGAGTTGCTTTAAATAACAGAATGTCATCTATCAGAAAATCCATTAAAGCCACAATCATTAAAATGAATTTGCATATGCCAGACCCTCTGCAATATCTCATTTCCAGACATTCACTAGTTTCCATGCAAAGGCAGGTAAAACTGAAATTCAAAACAACAAATTCTTGCTCGTTTCAAAGCAAGCAAAGTGTTCAAAAGCTGTTCTTGAGTGCTTGTGCAGATGCTGTAAATACGAAGTGGTTTTGCTTTGTTTTAAGAGGAAGATATTCCTGTTACGATTCCAAGGCAGGGGGACAGTTGACATCTATGTAAACAAGTAGCCCATTTGGGCTACTAGTATTTAATCCATCTATTAACTAAGTAGTACAGCACTTAGTAAGTACTCATCAAACTCTCTCAAGATTTCAAGTAGCGGTATCAAAGATATTTCAGAACATTTTGCTTCCTATTATTCCTCAGAGCCTCAATCTTGCCCCCACAGACATCAAGAAGAAAGAGGACTAACGGGAAGGTATAAAAGCTGTTGTGGAACTAAAACCCCAAGCTGCAGAGCATCCAGCATCCCTTCCCATTGTAGCAAGGCCAGCCATCAGCAATTTCAGCATTAGCCAGCTCTTTATCTCCTGTATGAAAGACACAGTGCTGTGAGCAATTAAAGACCAGTGTAAGTGGATTTATCCCAGGAAGGAGGAAGAATGACAATTCAATGTAATAATACAAACATGTCCAGACATTTAATAATAATCAGTTAGTGGGGCAAAAATAACTGTAAGCTATGGAGAATGTTGTATCTGGGATTCATTTTTACTCTGCTAAAAGTAATGCTGGGGCAATAAATTTCATTTTATATCCAGTAGTAAATACCACTATGATTTACTGTAATTTCAAACAAAAGTAAGCAACTGACACACAGTGATATGTACCATCATCTGAGCATAAATTCATAATAACATTTAATCAGCCATTTGCTATAGAAGGATATTTGCCTCTTGGATTGCCTTTAATCAGTACTAACAGAATTAAAAAGAAACATATTCTGAAATTGAGAGAAAATTAGATGTGCCATTAAACTGGTTCTCTCTCATGCCTGAGATTTTGCGACTGCAGTCACATCTGATGTGCCTAAGGGTCCATCCCAATTTTCTTTCCTGTCAGTGAGAGACTTCACTTCAAGGATACTGGATCAGACTGGAACTGGAGTAGGCTTTGATTTTTTTTTTTTTTAACTTTGAAAGCTCAGCTCATGGTCACACTGGGCCCCGTTGTAGATGGCACTGCACACTTTCCCATCATTAACTCTGCGTATTCCTTTTATCCTTCACTTTTGGGGCTTTGCAATTCAAGAGCAATGCAAGAAATGTAAGTGGTTGTTTTCTCTCACCAGCATAAGATTTATTTACTTTTAATTAAAAGAACAGATTGAAATTAGGCAAAAGGTAAAATACCCTAGAAGATTTTCAAGTGTTGTCTTAGAATAATTTCAGACTTGTTAAAAACATTGTGGAAAAGCTGATAGATTTCTCTATGTCCAACAAAGCACACAAGATATGAAAGAACACTATTCCTAACCCTTGACAGAGGAACCAAACAAAAAATGTTCGGAAATAGGTAGATCATCCCCCTTTATTTGTTCGGATAGTTCATGCTCTGGCTCTCCCAAAAACCCAAACTTATGCATTGATAAAATAAAAACTCTAAATTATATATACACACACAAGCAGTTCAATGCCAGTAAAAAAAGTACAAAATCTTTCATTCTTTTCTGCCCCCACAAACAAGTCTCAGTGACAAAAACTGAATCAAAATAGTAAGTGATTAATAATCACACAACTCAGATGTTGGGGTTTTTTATGCAATGGTAACCTACTAAATTATTCACAAAATCTTTGTTGCTGGATAAAGGGTTTATTGTTAAAAAAACAAAAAACAAAACCAAACAACTTTAAACCCACCAGAATCCATGTGAAAGGGCTCTGGAGACCCTGGCCATGATCCTGCTCTACAGCTGGTCTCCCACACTGGCTTGGGTGAGCTCCTTTGCATCCCTCCCTCTGCATTTCTCCCTGTGTAAAAAGGAGCATTCGCTTCCTTTGAAAAGTGCTATCTAGAAATGTGCACTGAACAAAGATATATCACCTATTAGTGCTTGGTACAACAAAATTATGTCAGTCCCAAAAACACAATGAAAACTGGACTTCCTTGCCTATATGATTCACCCTGTTATACATCACATTCCCAAAATTACATGTTTTACCCATAAAACAAATCACATGGGTTTCACAGAGAATTCTTGCAAAAGGATTTCTTAAAGAAATACAGCATTACAACTTCAGGTCCTTTATGTGAAGTCCCCACATATGTCTATAAATATTTAATCCAACTGAAAAACTGTCAAATGTTACCTATGCTTGTAAGAGTCTCTGCACTGTATTTTTGTTTCACAAGCCACATTTTGATAAGAAACAAGAATTATTGAGAAAAGTTCACCTGGGACGACATTCACATATATCAAACTCTAGGAGGAGAAACAGCATTTCTTCCATTTATTGCCATAGGAAACTTGCTATATGGTAGATTTTACATTTTGTGTGTGCATTTATGTATTTCACACATGCAATACCACATCTTCATTACACTTACCCTTACATTACTCCAACTTGTATATAAGGAAGGATCCAAGTAATACCAGAGTCCAAAGCATAAAATCATTTCTTCATCTACAGTAATTTATAGCTTAACTGACTTTATATAGCCTTTTGGCAGCAGTACATCTACTGTATTTATATTTTAGTTCACATGCCACTTTCAAGGCTCCAATATTTCAGCACAATTACAAATTCATGAGATAGATAGGTAGTCTCCGTTACAGAGAGAGCAGCAATCTGTAAAAGGGTATTGAGAAAAGGAGTAATTTATTGGCTCATGAAGGTTCCAAGTGAGCAGTTGCATTAGCATGACAGCAGGAGGTCAAGAGACTCATTAGCCAGCAGTTATAAGATATGCAACACAGTATTTTTATAATAGCAGGATGTACATGCGACATACACTTTAGGAAACGCAATTACTGGGGCGCTCACTTTGGTATTAACTTTGACTGTATTTCGCAACCCACCTGAATCAAGCCTGTGGGTACCCATTGTGGGGGTGGCTCATTGCTGTGTGCCTACAATAGGAAATCTGTACCAAATATCCAGCTTTGTTTCATACACTGCTATATTACAAAAAAAATCTTGTCCAGTAACACTGTGGGACAGAAACAGTGAAAACAGCAGAGAAATGAACATCTGCTGTCCCCCTTACCTGGGTAAATGATCCTAACAACAACAGCAACTACATCCCTTGCACCAGCAGAAAACTAACCTTGACTTGGCTGATGCAACTGTCAGACATGTATCTTGTTAATACCTGAGCTCATGTTTTCAGTTTGAACAACAAAGGAAGCATGGCCCAAGTTTGAAATCTGGGAGTGGGGACAAGGGGAAGGGAAGGCAGATGATGGATGAAAAGAGGAAAAAATAATGTATGTGCATGGGGCTGGAGGACAGATACAGCAGCAAGGCAGCATTTACAAAATGCTTGTTCTCAGACTGAGGAGAAAGAGTGTTGAAAGCCTTCACCTTGGATAAAAATCTAAATGTATGACATGGTGCAAAACTGAATAAATTAACAAAAATGAAGGTGTTAGATCCTGATAAAATAAAGTGGCATGGCTCCACTGATTCCAGTGATACTCTGCTGTTTCACACCCACTAAGGATGGCTCTAGGTCATTTTAAAAGACCTTCACTTTCAAAGGAATGAAATCTACAGACAGTCTAAAGCTTTTTACTGTGATTCATTCACACAGGGGAAAAAAAGACTCAAATAACCTTGCAGAAATACACAGTTCTTGTATGAAAAGGCAATGCCAACAGGGTGACCCGGTACCTTGTTTAAATTGGCTTAAGGTTTGGCTGGCATTTCTTGTCTCTCCCACCCCTCCCTCTCTGGTCAGACACCCCACATCCTTTGTCTATGGAACAAGGGATTAAAGCAGAGACATACAAGTGTTTTTGTCTAAATCAGATATGTAGAATGCAATAATTGCCTCTGAATGTGCTTCATGACCGATATCAGCAACACCTTAATTATTAATTGAATTTCTTCAAACTAACTGTATCAAAGCCTAATACATCAACTCTTATCAAAACTGCAGCGCTCCAAGACTTCAACATTATTTCTAATTAAACACGTGGGTACCTATATGAAAGGGAAAGAACACGAGCTTGGTTATTTTCATAGATTTCAGATGTTCCTTACATTTTGCAAGAAGCCACCTCTCTTAAGCATTAGGTTATTTCTCATTAAGAGCATTTTTTTTTTTTTAATCAGAAACGTCAGATACTACCTTCCCTTAGAAGTATTTTGGCCTAATTTTGATCTCACCTAAAAATGGCAACGCCAGACTAGCATAAAAATCAGAGTGAGAGCAGAATCATGATCAAATCTGGAGACCAATACTAAGCAGACCTACAAAGGTTTCATTCAGCTGACACCTGTATTATTCAGGCTTTTTATCAATCTCAACTTTTGACGCTCCTTCCCCTCAGTCATGGTTTTTTCACATAACACATCATTACACTGTGGAGTTAATTGCCACAGGATGTTTGGAGGCCAAGAGCATATATGGGTCAACAACGAGATTACCAAATAGATTAACAGGAAACAGATTCATTGGGGAATACTGTCAAGAGTTCAATGCCATCTCTAAGTCAAGGTCCTTAAACTGAAGGTCATTGGAAAGACCTACGTTTCCTTGTAGCCTGGCTCCTTATGCAGACAAACCCTAGCGCCTTCCTCCTGTAGAAAGCTACTACTAGACAACTGTGCTACACAGCCCTGTGGTGTGACCCCACACAGCTGTCCCATGTTCTTCATCTCTATGAAGAATCATATTGCTGCTTCCTTTCATAAATGTATAGGGCAGCAGACTTGGAAAACTGAAGGGACAAAGGGACAGACGTTCAGCAACTGCAGTTTATAGCGATGATATATAAATGAGCCAGTAGGAAAACATTAACTAGAGGAAGTTACATTTGGGGAAAAAAAAAAAAAAAAGAGAGCTGCACAGTAACAGTAAAAATAAGTTTAGCTCTTTACTGAAATCCTAGTGAAAAACAGATAAATAAGATGGAATATAGGTCAATCTAAAATAGCTGTTCACACCTCAGTGGAAAGAACCATCCAGGTCCAGGGCTACTGTCTCCTCTGAGCAAAACCCCTGAGTGTTTGCACAGAGTTTGCAATTTGAATGCAGACTTTCCATGAGAAGAGGTGCTTCACCACAGTGGCAATTTTTTAAAATCTTACTCCACTGCTTCCAAAACCCTCTATGTTTTGAGAGGAGAATGAGTCTGTTGTTCATTTGTCTGAAGGGCAGAGGAAGCTGAGAGTGGCCCCAGTGGGTTCTGCTGCACATCTCCCAGCACCACGGCACAGAGGACACTACCCCGGGAATAGAAAGTTTCGACAACAAGCAGAAATGCCATAAACCTGGCTTCTCATCCATAGTGACCGATGGGTCTGAAATAGCTGCTTCACCTGCTCCTCAAAATCTCATTCACATTGGCAGCACTGCACAGCCAGGTATGCCAACACACATACAGAATAAGCAAGTTTTAAGGCTGTGTCTTAAATAATAATCCAAATTAAGACACTGATATGATAATGCAGTCAGATCAAGTTTAACTACAGTCCCTTCAGTTATAAGCTAGTGATGGGTGGACTTCAAATGCTCAGACATTTAATAATATAATTTCTGGCCAACGCAAGCATTCAGTCAGGAATCTCTTCCCCACCCCCAGTCCTCATGTCCTTTTTACTTCTTCTCGTCCTCCCATACCACATACTTACACCCACTCCTCTCTCTGACTTTCGTCATCACATTACCTGACTTTCTTCCACCTTCCTTTGTACCATGTTCCCCTTCCTCCACATCTTAATAGAGGGATATCTTTCCAGTATCTGGAAGGGACAGAGATAAAAAACCCTTTCTTAAGGGGTTATGCCGTTTGACTATCCCAAATTGCACTACAAGACTGTTCCTTTTACAAAGTTCGAAGAACCAGACCTGGAGCCCAGCATGGGAATTGAATATCCATTTTGTGGAGATAACAGTCCTCCTGGAAGACTCTAGTAGGTCCCTCTGCCCTTATCCTGAAATCAGGGTAGACACATTGATGCTGACCTGGGCTTCCCACCATAATAAAAACGAAGGTGACCTGCAGAAGAGTTCAGGCTTTGCATTCATACAGTTGGCTCACATGTTTCTTTTAAAAGCCAATGAAGTGAGTGTACGTGAAATTTGAGAGAACTTCTGGCAAGCCTTGCTCACACAGTGTGTTAAGCACCCACCCTCCCTTAAAGGCTGGCCAAATGACCCCAAGGTACAAATCACTTTCTCACTCAACTGTTGTCATCTGGAAGGATGATAAAAGACAGCATACTGAAGGAATCCCATATGCTAAACCCCCTTTCTCCCTCATTTTTTATTTATCATTGCAACTGAAAGGAGTAAGTCGAATCCCAAATTGAGGCTGCACATACATAAACATTTTAGCAGACCAAAAAGAGCCCTCCACATGTATTAATATTTTGTGCTAATAGTTGTATTCAGAGATGCCAGAATTCTGAATTTCAGAATTCTGAAATCAGAATTCACTGTCCTGCAAGCCGTACAGACACACATATACGCTGTCCCTGTCCTAGATGGCAACTGTATCCTGGATGCTTTCATGCTCAACACAAAGTGTACATATGCTGCAGCTTTCTCTGCTTATATACATTGTATAGGTTTGGGTTTTATCACATTTTCATGGAAATTCAGTTCAGTGTTCAATTTGCCCTTATTTAAATGCTAATTTCAGTGAAGTGGTTTAACAAAGCAATTATGAAAAAAAGGCTCTAATCTTCCACTGACTGAGTAGGGAAAAACTCAGAATGTGGTAGACAGATTAACCATGTAAATGCAATATAAGCTATCTGTTTCATACTTAATGCATTCGGTTGATAAGTGATTCGGTTACAAAGGTGACAGTTCAGCCTCCTTTGCTAAATATATAACACCAGAGAATGAACAAAACACTAACACCTCATGCAAGCGTTAATAATTATACTTAGCAACCTTTCTTGTTTTCTGTACTTAACACTTGCTCGTTTTCCTTCTTAATGTATGTTTATCCATTTTATTTAGAACTTCTAACTGTAAGATATAATCAGATAGTTTAGAAAGCATTTTGCTATAATTGTAGTTAGTCAAGTTAAGTGCCACAATTTAAAATGGTTTAATGGTAATTTCACCTCCCCCCTCCACCAGAGCTGCAACTGAAGCCGACAGTGCCGAGCAGTTCAAGATGCCTCCAGCTACTAGAATCAAAATGCACTAGTTCTACCAGCTTTACAAAGCCTCTTCGGGTAGAAATTAAACATGAACATCCGACCTACATTAATACATTTCTCAGGGCAAGGGTAGACAGAAGAGAGAAGTGATGCAAGGGAGTTTTAGGCCTGATACTCATTTCTTGGATAATCTACAGTGCCATTAGAATTTGCAACATCTTTCTGCTCTTGAGAACAGGTAACATGTGACTGATGGAAATCTGTGAGATATTGTCAAATGCTCAATCTTCTGCCTCTGAATCTGTGGAATTTTATATAAGTTGAATACACAAAGGATTTAATGTCACTGTTTTATGAGTTTCAAATACCAACTTTTTCTTTTCTAAAGTTTAATCATCTCAGTTCTCTTCTTCCAGAGACCCGTTACATCTCTTTGCGAACTTCCTCACTGACTTTCTATCATCTTTTTGACTCTCTACCCAATGCTTTCCTGGTTTCTCCCATCCCCTCCCAAGTGYGTTGCCCCAAGGTTGTACAATCCATAGGGACAGGGCGATGAGGGAGGAGAACAAAACAAAGGCAGCTGCTCACCACAGACAGAATCCAAGGGCTGAAGGAGCAGGCAAGAGTCTATGACAAACAGCCAGGAAAGATTTTTGGCCATAAAGTTAAGGCATTCTCCTTTTGGACTTATTTTTCATCTGAAGAGTGTCCATTAGTAACAACAAAAAGCAAATTATAACAGATGATACACAATTGTCATGAAAAAATTATCACAAGAGCAAATTAATTGATGGTAATTTCCAAAGCTCAGCTTAGCCTTTCTTCTGTTTGTTGCTCCGCAGTTCATCATGAGACATCTGCATTGTGTGATGTTCACAAAAGGTTTGTGCTACACAGTTGAGTATTGCTGTAGCATAGAGAAATGTAATTCTTATGAAGCCAATGGAATGACTCCTGTTTAAGCTAAGGCAAATTCCATGTGCAGTATAACTCTGCAGCAACTGTGTTTAACACTAGAGAGGCAGTGGTATACAATGAAAATAGCAGGATGCAAGGACATGCATACCTTTTTCATAAGCCATCAAAAGAAAAAATTTACACTGGAAATATTGAGCCATGTAACCATCTGTGCTGGTTTTGGCTGGGATAGAGTTAATTTTCTTTCTAGTAGCTGGTATAGTGCTGTGTTTTGGATTTAGGATGAGAATAATGTTGATAACACACTGATGTTTTAATTACTGCTGAGGAGTGCTTACACAGAGTCGAGGCCTTTTCTGCTTCTCACCCCACCCCACCAGCGAGTAGGCTGGGGGTGCACAAGAAGTTGGGAGGGGACACAGTTGGGACAGCTGACCCCAACTGACCAAAGGGATATTCCATGCCGTATGACGTCATGCTCAGCATATAAAGCTGGGGGAAGAAGAAGGAAGCGGGGGACGTTCGGAGTGATGGCATTTTGTCTTGCCAAGTAACCATTACACGTGACAGAGCCCTGCCTTCCTGGAGATGGCTGAACACCTGCCTGCCGATGGGAAGTAGTGAATGAATTCCTTGTTTTGCTTTGCCTATGTGCCCGGCTTTTGCTTTACCTATTAAACTGTCTTTGTCTCAACCCATGAGTTTTCTCACTTTTGCCCTTCCGATTCTCCCCCCCATCCCACCAGGGGGGAGTGAGCGAGCGGCTGTGTGGTGCTTAGTTGCCAGCTGGGGTTAAACCACGACACCAGATATTGATGTATTCTGTATGGATTCCCTAACCTCTATGGTTTACTCAAGAAAGCAGTTACTTGAGTAGCACAGTCAAGGGGGAATGAGTTAGATTTCCATCATCCAGCCAATGCAAATAGTATAGAATTCAACTAGGATGCATATTTCTAACTTCTCTATATCAGTGGGCAGCTATGTTGGGCCTCCCTGTTGCTAAAATATACAAGCCAGTGCAGCACTGTGCCAGCTCATTAGACTAGGAGGACAATGTCTACATAGGATAGCAATGCGCTGCAATTCCCAGAATACAGGGAAAAACTGCAGCTCCAATATCCGTAACAGTTCTTGTGCTACCCAGGGCTGTATTTTAAGAAAACAGATCTGTGATGTTCAGAGTCTATGAAACGTACTCAGTAATTTTGGTTACTGGACATCTCTGAAAAAGACTTGTCACTCCTTTTTCCTGAACCCCCCCCGAAGTTTTAAACAGGAAAAGGTTGTTCTTCCTGTAACAATGATACAATGTGGGAAAGGAAGAGCATTTGAGAGAGAAGAGATGACAACAATTCATTGTGAACACAGTCACACACCACCCGCCACCCCTTCGACTTATATAACCTCATTTTATTTTTTGTCTGTCAACTCTTATCTGTCTGGACTAGCTTTCTAAGCACAATGGAGTGAAAAATACATAGCATGTCTGCAAATTAGCAAGAGGTTGTATCTCTAAAGCCAGAAAGGAATTTCCTTTGGTGCAAGATAAACGTTGATTGTTTCCATTCTCCTTACAGTCTACTGTAGTCTCCCAGAGGTCTTGGTGACTATACTTGCCTATTTCTTCATGAATGTGTGTAAAGAATGAAGGAGAAGGGCTGCAGAAGAGAATGGGGATGAAGGATGAGTTATGGTCAAAAGACATTTTTTCTAAAATTAAAATCTTATTTTTGAGACAGAAAAAGGTCAGGGAACATGCTCACTTTCATTATCCAAAGGGTGAACGGTTTAGCTCTGCTTCATAAGCAAAGCAGCACCCTGCTCAGTACTCAGCCCACTGTGGGGTGGAGATATAAGTATTCCCAATATCAGCACTAGGCAAAAAGCTCATTGATACTTACTCACGTGGAAACATTCATTTTGACAGTCAGCAGTGTTTTTCAGAGATTACTGCCATGCATTATTTCTTCTGCTGCCTGAAGGCACGAAAAACCCCCAAACCTAAGCAGCTCCAGAAAGCCACAAAGATTTCTGCACAAAATGTGCACGTGTTGGGGTAGTGCCTGCAATTGTGGGGTACTGCACCAAAGATGAACCACAACAAACAAATTCACACTGAGCAGAGCTAGCTAATGAAGAAAGCCCTTCATTCTCAGTCTACTGCAATCACAGTCCGGCTGGAGAAAACACTCTGCATTCCCACAAACGCAATTAAGATTTTGAATGTTCAGAACTGATCTTTTGTCTCCACCGTGCCATGAACGGTGTATGTCCTTACCAGGAACAGCAAGGACCACTTGGTAAACATGTCCTGTTTGACAGCTGGAAGCCACTGTTAGTCACAGCCAAGACAAGATTTCCTTGTGGCATTTAATGCAAGCCATTAACAGGTGAACATACTTAGGAATCAATCAAGAGCATTCGCTGCATACCGCAAAATATGACAATGAAGCAAGCAGTCAACGTTAGCAAGGTCTCAACTAAGTCTAGCACTGAACAACAAAGTACCTTTTGGAAAAAACATCGTTAGTGAAAAGTGACCGAGAGAGAAGAGCAATGACAGCAGGAGTTCACCCAAACCTTCCAATGGCAATGTGGTATATGCACTGAGTATGAGTAAATACAAGTAAATAAAGATAAAGCTTTTGGACACGACTCACTTAAGGTAGGTAGGGAAATGGACCAAAATGCCAGAGTTTTAAATTCCTGATCTCAGTCCAGATCCATGCTTTATAAGTTGTTCTACTCAAAAAAGCAGAGTTACAATTCTGGAGCTGGGAACATTTAGTTCTGATTTAACTCAAGAATCCATTTTTCTGGTGTTGAATTTCACAAATTTTAAAGGAATACAGTCTTAGCATTAAATTCAATTTTAGCTTATTCAGCAAGGTCTTTATCTTACACAGTTTTCATCAAAATAAGGCTGCTATTTTTGTTTAAAGAAAACACGACAGCTACAAATACAGCTATCCCTCTCTGGATTTTCATAAATCAAAAGTTTCACTTAATATATTGACCTTTTATAATTCTGCCCTTGATTTCAAGAGTAATGTCTAAACATAAACAGTAGGGAGAGAAGAGCTGAGTTAATACACAAACCCACCAAATACTAGAATACAAGTCTGACTGAAATCCACAAAGCTTTCAGTGAAACAGAACAAAACTTCAAGTTTGGTCTGAAATATAAGAAAAACACATGCTTCATACTAAATTTTGCTTGAGGGAAATAACATCTAATTTTGATTTCATATGATTTTATATTTATTACAGGAAAAAAAATTAGTTTTCACTTTTTAATATAGTCAGTTTACATTTGAGTTCTCATGTTTACTAGAATTCAGAGCCCAAAAAGAAGAAAGACTATATGAGTAAGACAAAAAGTATTGTGCAAAACTAAAAGCTTGTGAGCAGTTTTACTGGGTCGGAAGTGCATAATTGTGCCAGATAAACAGCCCAAGTCCTGCAGTTCTGTAACTACACTGACAAACCCAGAATGAGTAGGTACACTCAAACGAAACAAGGTTTAATGCTTTAGAACTYAAATGAAAATAGAAGATTGTTGAGGTGAGTTCTGATGGCAGGGATCTGTATAAGGACAGAGGTGTCAGATGAGAAAACCCAAATTTCCAGCACTTCAATATTCAGTGCTATTTGAATCAACGGTTACCCACGAAGAGATTCCACACAACACATGCAACAAATTTAAGTTACAAATCCATACCCATTTGATTTAAAATAAGTACCTTGGGACAGTAAAGCAGCCTCCCTTGACAGAATTTGTTTCATTAAGGTTTTCCTAAACTTTACACAGCACAGTAGGCACGGTAATTTTATT
This sequence comes from Phoebastria nigripes, assembly GCA_035582835.1. Classification (NCBI taxonomy): domain Eukaryota; kingdom Metazoa; phylum Chordata; class Aves; order Procellariiformes; family Diomedeidae; genus Phoebastria; species Phoebastria nigripes. The sequence continues at coordinate 137,476 of JAYKAV010000165.1, read as the reverse complement.
TCCAAATGAGTTAAAACAGCTTTTGATCTGGTAGGGGCACTTAATTATGATCAGAAGGGCAAGAAACTAAAATATATGTAAGTGTGCTGGGCAATTCATGTCATTTCAGTGAAATTATCCTACCTCAGGGTCAGCTCAAGTTGCTCCCACAAAAGCTAACTTCCTCTGAAGGGCTATTTGTCATGGATGCTTGATCCTTAATCACCTCATCAGATCAACTGCTGCTCTGCCTATCCCTGTGATCATTTCGAAGGTTTCAGGCCCCTTCTACTGAAGTTAGTTATTAGTCGGCTCCATTCCAGCTGCTATGCCAAAAATTTCCTAAAAAGCAAGAACATTTAACAGTGTTTCAGCTGATGCAGAAGAGTTCTGTTGAGCTAAAGTACTTGCAAAAAAAATAACCAAATATACCCTCGTTTGATGTTACATTACTAAATTCTGCGACACTCCAGAGCTTTTGGACCTAAGCTCTGCATCTGCAAAATGAAGACAACATCATTGCTGTACTTTTGTATACTGCAGATCATATATTCACAGTAAGGCTCCCCGTCCCTTCCTACACCTGGTCAAGGGAACTACCCTCTCTCCAATTTCTGTAAGATTAATTCCCATCCTATCGCACCTCTGCAGTAACCACAGCCATTGCACACACGAAAGACTAATAGAAAAGCCTTTGGACAGGATTTCTGAAAGTGATTTTGAACATACCCAGCAAAGAAATTTACAGCAGGGATTGGCTTGTCAGGGGCTGAACACTTAACACTCTCAGAGTAGTGCCCGTAAGGTGTTTCTAAAAGTAGGCTCATAAACTGACAGACCCAAAGTGATTGTGTGCTACAAGTGAGAGTGCATTTTTAGAGGAAAGAGAGAGAACTTTCTGCTAACATCTCTGTACTTTTAAAAGGTCGTACTTCTAACACATTTTATAGCAGCTGGGGAGACAGCAATATGAACCACATGGTCCTCTGTAACCAGCCTACAAATACATCAAGAAGCACAAGGTTTAGTTTGTTAGCAATCTTTAGAAGGTAGCAGCAAGACTCATGAGAATTTCCCTGGACAGTCTGGAGTCTCACTACTGAAACACTAGTGCAGGGAAAGAACTACACTAAGGTACCATACCTCAGTAATAATATATGGCTCAGTTTCAGTTTTCCAGCTTTACAGGTAGGTCATAATTTTTAATTACAGTATTTGTATTTAAGCTCCACACACAGCAACTAAATTTCAGCTCTGCAGTATGTGCCAGACTACCTCTCAGCAGCATTGAAAAAAAAAGGAAAAAATGCCCATCAACCAGCTGCCTACTTGTTCCCAGAAACAAGAAAACATCTATCAAGTCTTGGCACGAACAATTCTTATTTCTGTTTTATCTATTTATTCTCCTAAAAGCATCACTGAAACAATTCACAAGATTCATAATCCACAAGAAAAACAATTTAAACCCACATCTGTAAAAAAATATTAATTTACAGAAAACAGTAATTTACCTGAAACCTACTTAGGAAAACACTTCTGCCCCAAAAGAACTGAAACAGTTGTTTGTTCTTTCTAGGTATAGAACTGCATGTGTATAAGAAGAACATGGGCACAAACCATCAGGAGACATTCTCTGAGGTATTTGCCTCAGAGGCAAATACCAAATGAAAAGTCATCCATGGGTTAGCTGCAAATAACATGGCCCTGAGCCCCTCAGGTACAGCCCATGATTTCAAATTGCCCTGATCTTACAAGCGAAGCGGCATGGCAGAGGAGGCTAACACCGCATTTGTTCAGCAAATCCAAGAGTTTAGAGCATCTTCAGAAGTTCTGTTTGCTTTAGGGGCAAAAGCTCTGTTTGTTTTAGTTCCTCTACCCTGAGCCTCTGGGGACAGACTGCCCAAGGATGAGCAACATTGGCACAACCCTGTGGTGTCTGCACAGAACCAGAGCGATCCCAGCAATTCAAAACAGCCTTCCATCCTTGTAGGGCTCTTTGGCACAAAAAGCGAACAGAATCTGACCTTCAGGTCAACCCTTCAGAAACTTTTAAATCCCAGTATTCTATCTGGATGTCTGCTTTTCTGTTTCTATTATTCAAACACCACACTGCTGAGCTGAATGGGGGTTTGCTTACGCCAGCTTAGCCCACCTCAGTGCTCTGTGAGCAGCATACAGATGCATCTCCCTCAGGTTAAGTACTGGCTTGCTCTTTAATTTGCTTCCATTCAGATCTCTCTTATGCAAGTACTCCAACCCCCTTCATGCATGCACAGAGCTTTTTGCATACTGCACTTGCCTTTGAGAAAACCCCAAAGCCTCCTTTGTTCTTCCACTCTGTTCAGGTAAAAATATACCTTAAACTTGACCAGAGATGTTACACCCCTGGAACCCTTTAGTCCCCCTTGCTAAGGGGATCATTCAGAGACTCCTCCCGAGGAGCCCAGCCTCCAGAAGAACAGACAATAAAACAACTCACCGATGGTCAAAGGCATCCCAAATGTTCCCTCATTCATGGGCTGTTACAAACACCCACTTCCTTTGTATGCTTTTGAATATGACAGGAATGCAATGGAATAATCCTGACTTTGAAGATGACTATACTTCCAAAACTTACCTGAGATGGAGACTACCGCATGACAAATGATTTGACTACCGCATGACAAATGATTTAGCTTAGCTCCTCCGCAGAACATTCTCACATCCTTTTTCAGTTCAGATGTTACAAAGCCTTTAGTCCATCTCGATGGTGGGGAGGAGATGAAATCTGCATGTGTGAAGGGCATGGAGAGAGGGGATAGACTCTTTTCAGGACTGAAAAGACCTCTTTTCAGTATTCACTGCTCTCACTCCAGATTCACACATGGGGCTTACTTTCTTTGGCAAGACTCCAGGGTTCTTGACATTTCTCAGGAGACAAGCAATCACAGGGTAATATTTTAGTTGAATGGCTCTTGCAGGTGTGTGTGGTCTGGAATAGTGAGTAAAATGTTATGGACCAARAGAGGGACACGACAAGAACAGACTCCTTGGGTAGACTTGCAGTTCCGTGGGCAACAGATACAAAATTTTATGTTTTCATGAATAAAATGAAGGAATAGTACTTTGTATGCCTGTGTTCTCTTGCCCGTTGCTTTTTTCCCTTCTACACTTGCCAGTATAACATTAGCAGTAATGCCAAAGGTCACATGCCAGTGAAATATCAATACAAATATATGCAAATCGTTCATGGAAATATTCATGGTCAACTTAACCTATTGCCATTTCACAGGCTGACATGGTGAACAACTGACATAGAAATAAACTATTTCAGGCCAAGAACTCGATGCAACAGTCAGTGGCAGTAGCAGTTCTTGTCCTGGGGGAAATACAGAGCCTTCCCTCAGCCTAACATTACACACAAACACAAGCACCATAAAAAGGTAAAGAGTGCACAGAGGTGCCAGGGAAGAGCATAGACACCATCCAGCACAGAAAGTGTTAACCAACTTCATGATTTCTTTCTCATTTCTAATTAATAGATTGTAACTTATCTTACATGTTTCAGCTAGAACCTGCAGATATTTTTTTAAAAGTTTTTAGTTCTGAAATAATTTTAAAGCACCAATATGATACAAACATAAAAACAATCTTAAAATTAAAATTTCTTTATAGTAAGAGGAAGTTAAATTACATAAATGAAAAAACAGCAATTAGGCAATTTAAACAATGAACAGATAAAAATGGAAGCCAACAGGATACCAAGTAGCATCCAGGCTTAAATATGAAAGACTCCTTTCCTCCACCCACCACGAAGGCTACTCAGGCTATTTCAAACAACAATTCCAATCTATTCATATACAAAATTATGCACTAACAGAAGAAACAGTTAGGAAAACACCAGCTGAGGTGGCCTTCTCCCTTTGCAGGCTGTCATCTGTATTTTTCTTACCAAGAATGCTTGCATCATTTTCAGACCTTTGTCTCTAGAAATCCCTCTAACTACCAATGCTTTGCTTTACTACATTTCCATTCTAGAAGAATAAGTTTTAAGTTTCCTCTTAAAATGTTCCTATTCAGTAATCCAGACCAGTATGGCAGATACCTTTGGTCATTATAGGAGTGACAGTTCAGTGTTCCCTAGCTATGCCTTTGATCATTTCCTGAATTCAATGATAAAGTCTATCTGCCCACATCTGCATATTCTACCAAAAGTCTCTGGTTAAAGCATGTTTTCCTCACTGTTTCCTGAATAGGATTCACTAACTTTTCATTGCTATAATTACCCATTCACTGTGCAGTAATACTGCTTCCAATATTTCCCTTTCTCTGTCCAAACCATACATTGCAGCCACCTTTCTTAATTAGATGCACATGCACTGAGCCATGTGTCTTCCTTATTAATTTCTCTTTCCCGGTTATGGGTAGCAAGACTTTGCCCACCTCTGTCATTCATAAAGCAGCAACACATTAAACATGGAAATAAGCATGAACTATGGGAAATGCCTCACTGTTTTCAGCCATCTTTCATAATACTCTCCTCTTAATCTTTCATGTGATCATCTTTTCCTTAATTATGTCCATTATAATTATACTCATCCTCCTACCGTCAATCCCTTAAATTGCAGCCTACAATGTCTATGAAGAAAATGACAAGTCATGTAGGAAAAGGAAAGAAGACTGAAACAGATTTCGCAAACTGCAGTTAGGCATTGTTCGGAAAGTCTGAAATAACACACCACACGCAAGCAGGACCAATGCACCAACGTCCCATTCAGTATTAGCAAGCCCCTTTGAAAGATGAGGCTTCCTCTCCACTCCTCTCCAATCTCTTTCACTGAAAAGCTTCCTTTCATACCTTTGATTTCAGGGGCTCGTGTATTCTCCTGCTTCCTCCCACTTTCCAGTGCATTTAGACCTCACGGTCTCTGCCGTTCTCCCATCACCAGCAATCCACTCAGGGAAGGAGTTTCTCCACCCAAAACTCATTAGCAACCTTTCTGAAACTCAAATTAATCTCCAACGGCCATAACTCAGCAAATTAATTGAAACAGGTTCCTGCTCCAGCCCCATTCAAACCTAGATCAGCGCTCAAGCAGACTGCACTCAAACCAGGCTTTATTTATAGGGATTTGGCTATAAGATGCTATTTACACTCTTCAGTGTCCCAAACCCCAGTTAAATCAGAGGTAGCTGATACAGCCCCTCCCCCAGTGCTTCCACCAGGGAAGGGAAGAAATCTCCCACAGAGTCACTGGGGAAGCCACTGGGTTTCCACCTCCCATCTCCTCCTGCTCTTCTGAAAGGCCCTACCCAACACGCAGCCTCTGCACCCCCCTCAGTGACCTCCAAACACTCCTCAAATGCCTCCCTTAGACCACGGCCCTCCGACCTCAGGCCTTTGTGTAAATGAGACCCAGAAACATCTATGCTGCCATCCTGATTTGGAAAGTTTTGTGCTGTAGTTGAGTTTCCCTACTAGACTTTTCTCCTCTACAAATCTGCAGCCCACGTCTTCGCTTGCTCTACTCATGCAAGTGCCATAAGATAACCATCACCCACCACAGACTGCTCAAATTAGTCATAAGGCAGCTACATCATAATGGCTAATTGGCCCGATTAGCTATTCTCAGTTGAGACCATTATCTGAATAATCTTTGCTTGTTCTTGCCTGTTTATGATTTTGCACTGAACCAGCAGAGCTATTCCCCAAAATACTTTTTTGTTCTTGCTGATTCTGTATTCCAAAAGCATCTAGAGCAGCTCACATTAATAGAATCTGCAGATTTTCTGATTTCCTTAACTTTTCAGGAGCTGGCTCACTGTAATTTAGCTGAACTGACCTTGTTTAGCTTCAAACAGGAAACAGGCACCAATTCCTAGCTTGTACTTTACACTAAAATAACTCCATTAGCAAAGGAAAACTGTTCTTTTTTATCTCGGATCTGGGATGTATCCTGTGCCCAGCAACATGCCTGAAACTAAACAGAAATGACAGGAGTATAAGGCTTTAGTGCAACATACACAGTTTTCTTTTTATCTCCAGTCACAGAGATATTTAAGTAGAGTCAATATATGGAAATACCAAGGAGTGTCCAGAACCACCATTCATGCTCAGAGCTGTGAATTATCAGAATAAAAAGCTCGAATGCTTAACTCCGCTGATTGAACGTGATATCCTCAAATCAGATCTGGATTGTGTGGTCTATGATGACGCAGCGCTCTGGTACTCCCCTGTCACACGTCACATCCCAGGCATTGCCGTGTGGCTGGAGGAGATACTAGCATGCTCAGTCCTTCCATCAGTAAATCCATCTCTGTTCAAACACGCTGGTGCTTCTCATGAGTAAGGCAATAGGATATGACACCGCTGTCTGTGGCAAAGTTGAGTGCAATACAGGAGCCCCTTTTATCATGGTGGGTACTTATGAGAAGTTTCAAAGGATGCTCTAAATTACCCAAGTTTTGTGAAAGACAGTCACAGACAAAGCTTTCCTGAAGAATTAATGGCACTCCAGACCTTGCAGAAGTGCACTTTTGTGGTAGGAATCCGAAGTGACAACGAAGAAATATGTTCTTCACATACAGGGTGAAGACACAGACACTACAGTATGGGTTTGAGCCCATGTTGGATGTAAAGATCAGGCCCACAGCAACATTCTTGTATCTATTAGCTACTAGGTATCATGAACTTCATTTGCCGAAGTGTCTTGTAGGTGCACAGATCCATTTGAGCGCACTTAAATACAGATATTCAGGGCATGATCTTCAGAAGCATTCTGTATCCAGAACTACTCTTAGTATTATGAAAAGATGCTCAGTGCTTCAGAAGAAAAGCTGGGGGACTCAGACTTAAACATAAAGGAACAAACACTTGTCACAAGTTGAGTCATGCTTCCACACTCGGGGTCACTAACTGGTCTCCTTCCAAAGCCAATCTTGTTTACATTGCTTCCTCAGGTGGCCAATGGCCAGTTCAAGCCCAACAGCCACACAACCGGAAACTCTTTCTCCCACCAGCCACAAATCCTTCCCCACCACCAGGCTCACAATTTGGACATTGTGATTCCTTGACTTGGAGGGAGGTATCTGCCAGTCTGGGAGGAAAAGCCTTAATTCAGAACTGCCAGCTCTGCATCTTTCACATTTTCAGATAAAACATTTCTAGCTTTCTGCCAGGTTGCCACTTATACAGGGAAGCAGCTTCCCCAAAAAGCTAGCCAATCTCCTTTATAACCTCAATGATCTCCTTGCCCTCGATGTCTACACAAAATTTCAGGGTGAGGTCCCCATTGCCCTGCATGTTAAATGCCTAACAGCAAAGTCGTGGGGCACCTCTGGGGTTCAGGCACTAATGCAGGGCAAAACCACTTCTCTTCTGGGTTAATATAAACCCTGCTGATGCACACAATAGCCTAGAGGGAAGAGAGGCAATATAAAGCAAGGAAACACTTACATACCCCTAACAAACAGAACTAACTATTCCATGGAGAGGTTCCCAAGGATGTCAGGCTGCACATCCAGGGGACAAGGCATTGATCAGTGGAAATGATCAGAAAAGAAGAAAAGCAAAATTGTGCACTGAAAAGCCAGAAGAGAGAAAGCCATGGGCACCGAGCAAGCATTAACAACATGGTCCCAGGAAAAGCCAAAGATGACAGCTTTTAAGTGAGCTTTCTTGAGTCCTGCTGTGTTCAGGGACACAGGCCTCTGTAAATTCTTTATAAATACATAGGACTGCATCAAAGTCACCCTTAACTTACCAATTTTTTATCTTAAGTGGAACAACTGACAGAAAACCTCACTCCCCAGACCTTTTTATTAGCTTCTTGGGTCAAGAGAGGCCACAATAATAATTATAGCCTCAGCAAGGAGATGATACCTTGTGCTAGAAAATATTATTTGAATCAGGATTGAAGGGACAATGCTTTTCTAGCAGCAGCTAGGTATAAGAGGACCTGAATTTTTTCTTATCAAATACAGGAGATTTCATCCGCTTTTGCTGTTAACGGATTGATATGTGTTCTGGTCCTGCATTTGTAACATACGTATATATATATGTGTGTGTATATATATACAGTCTGTCTGGCTGATTTGCTCAGGATTTAAATTATTCAGGACAACAACTTCTTTTAATCTTATTTATAATACCTAACAAAGTAAGTACCATGATACTAACAGAGAGATGATTGCAGGATCTTGTGATAATAAGGCTTGCCTTCTTTTGTCAGCAAGCATAGACTGAAGGCACATTGCTCCAGTTCTTCAGGGGAGGAGAAGAAAAAAACAGGGGAACTTGGGACTAAGAGAAGCATTTTGCACAGCATCACAGAGTAGATCAGTGGCAAAAAATCTTGCCACATGTTAATCTTGATTGTTTGTATCTTAGCCTTGTTCTTTGTCTCTGAGCTCAGGACCGGGGGCAGTTCATTGCCTGTGACCCCTGTGTTGTGGGTGGTGGGAAGATCCCCTACTTGCTTTAGAGGTGACCCCATACAGCAGGGACAGTCCTGTCATCCCCAGTCCTGCCCATGGAGTCAGCTGGTGGTCAAAGGCCAGCTGCCCGGGAGCAGAAAGCATGCTTCTTGCCACCTCCCTCCCTGCCCAATAGCTACTCCAGCTACTTTCGGAGCACCTAAAATATAAGATCCCTGTTTCAGTTAACCGAGTAATACAATTCATTATCTCCATTAGAAACACAAAGTCCCACTGAGCTGGGAGACATCATATCCTTAAGTAGCATATTAGTAGTGAAGATATAGTCAGTTAGAAAACAGAGCCATACAACACACATGCTCTTCTCAGGCTGAGGTATACTCCTAACTTCATGCTCCCTTCAGGTAGAGAGTCATGGGTGGGACTGAGCCCTCTAAATTCAATTTGACTTGCATGTCTGTGGAAAAGGACACCAAACTGGGAGCAGTACCTGCCTCCCACTTTTTGTTAAAAGAAACTAAAATATTTGAACATCCAGAGCCAAAAGACTTTCTTTAAAAATTATGCAGTTTAGATACTAACAAAATAAAAAGGATGGGCATACAACTGTGAGAAGTTTTCTTTTTTCCAAAACCTTCCCCAATTAAAAAAAAGATTCTCTTGGAGTTTTCCTAAACTTTGAAAGGAAGAAGCTACACTATACAAAACTGATAACGCTACACTCTGATGGATGGGGGCGGGGAACACACGAGAGAGAGTCCGTTTAGCACAAGAACTGAAACACTAATGAATGTTAACTGCGTGAAAGGAGAGAAGAGAACTGAGTGCATGTGTCTGTGTGCGTATCACAAAAAAAAAAAAACCTTAAGAGAACTGCAGGTACAGGATTAAATGAAAGCAATCACAGGGAAAACCACGGCATTATTAATACTGCTTTCCTTCAAAGCTTACCAACTGTGCCACTACAGCAAAAGTTTCTGATGGTGGTGTTCTGTTTAGAGCAAGATTCCCGGTACTCCCGATGTTTTTTACCTTCCTCACCTAGTTGCCCTAGGTAACCCCAGGGCAGACTTTGTGATTCTTACTCAAGACAAACATTAATGAATTCCTCAAAGATAAAAGTATTAGGCCCCTTCACTCATCCTCACCCAAGAGAAGCATTTCATTCTGCAAAAATCACGCACAGTGAAAAAAGAAAAGGCTGATTCATCTGCAATGCAGCTAACCCTTAATTGCTTACTTGCACTGTCAAGCTCTGTGTTCACAGTGCCAACTTGCCGTTTGCTGTTTTGGCTAATTATATGACTTTCAAAGGAAAGACTGTTCTTACAAAGCACTGAAAGAAGGGTAGGAGGCATTATATCAGCCTCCAAATTCAGATATGTCTCAGGAAATTACATTCCGCTTATGGCAAGGCTGAATCTGGCCCCAGAACACAAACAGATTTGCAGAGAAGGCAAATCTTGCCATTTTTACTTTCTGCCCTCTGTTGCTAGTGTCCAAATGAAAATTAGCAAAGGAACAAGATCTATTGGCAGGATTGAAAAGTACATGTATTCAAACTGTCCAACATTATTAAACATATGAATAAAACCATTCAAGATAGAATCAAATTCCCTGGTGGGCAGAAAGGCTATTCATAGGCATCCAGGGAGAATTTGCACTGTAACTCCAGAATCGTACAGCTTCAAATTGTCTCATTTGAGATGTTTAGATAACGGAGTCCCCTGAGTTTTTCTATTCTGCTCAGTGTGCGTCAGTACAATAGCCAAAGAAAAACTCAACCCACAAAGGATTAAGATACGCTATTTCTTCAAGAATACAAGGGAACATGGAAAATGCCTGAAGGTGAGAATGCCTTGCCCTTGTCTTTACAGCTTGTAAGCAATCAGCACAGCTATTGATATTCAATACTGAGTTTCATAAAAAGCACAAAGTACAATTAAGCCACCAAAAAAAGCTGGAGAGTATCCAGGGTTTAATTACCATCATATCAGATTTTTAAACGCTGATGAGAGCAAGTGTCAAACAAAAAGAACTGCATGCAATACAGCACACTTCAGGGACTGCCTATTCACGAGGTTGATGAGTGCCCAGCAAACTGACTACAAGCAGGAATTAGAGATTTAATATACTGAAGAAAAACAGAGCCATTAATTTATATGGATCCCAAACAACTTGAACACAAACAAGAACGTCAGCGGAGTCCTGTGAAAACATGATACAAAAGCACATAGAATGAGAATTGGAGAATAAAGATCACTTGTATTAATTATAACCCAAATCCCTTCTTTCATTTGAAGGACAAGATCTGCCAGATACCCTTTAACAAATGCTTACCCAAGTACATTAGCATTTGGATTCAACTATACCTAGAAGATCTAACCAAATTCCAGTCCACACTGTTTTCAAATTTACACATACAGAAATACAGTCTTCAGTCTGCAAGGAACCAAGAAGGACAAGACAAACAGTACAGGAAAAGTAAGCATCCATATCTTTTTGCATTTGGGCAACAAAAGCATGGAGATATGGTGTATGTCTGTGTCAAATGGAGACAGTTGCGCAGCTGGACCTTGTTGTGCACTGTTTAAAAAATGTGTCTGTGTCACAGCCACAAAGCCCAACCCTACACCTTGTAGGAAGATCATATACAGGAGATCAAAAACAAATACAAGAAGTATATATAGGTCTTGCCAAGGGCAAACCCAGTATCTTTAACTGAAGACATTTTCATAGCCAATTCAGAAGTTTGACATTAATTTACTCTATATTATTTAAGTAATTCTGCTTAAAACGTAATCAGCAAACTTTCACTGTCCATATACTGGGACGTCCCTCAACATGGCAGTCACAAAGATGGGTTTTGCAAGATAATTTGGGCTAACTTTTGCAAGAACATCATTACTCCCAACCGTCAGTCTGGTATTATGTGTTTCCCTCTCCACCGCCACAAACACCTAAGAATACTGCACACGACAGCCCAAAGAAAACAGACTTCATGGAGTAAAGAAATATATTTCTAAGGTGTGCAGAACGGAGGATTGACAATTCAGCATAAAGGGCTCAAAAATGTCTAGAACTGGAGGAGATTACTCTTGGATCTCAATAGTTGTGCAGAAGTTGCAAACGGCAATTTGCTCCTGTGTGCATGCGATCATCCAAAACTTTGTAACACAGAATTCTTATAGGAATAGCTGCACCAGAGTGATTTTGGTCAGGCACAGCTTCAAAATCCATTTTCTTTTCTACTAGCTTGATCGATGCCTGGAGGAAACATTGTAATACCTCACCATATCGTCCTTCTCTAGAGCTACCAAATGCCTGTCCAAAAGTGGCACTTGAGGATTCATTAGATGCTTGGCTGCAGTATCACTCTAGTATTTTTTAATAGTAAACAGCCTGATCTCTCACTAGAGGAAGAATACTAGACCAACATCTCTTCCCTGATACAACACAACACAGACACAAAAGATCCTGTGGGTCAGCATGCCCTCACTGCACTGTTACTCATACCTTTTTGTTTTCAGACAAAAGAAGGCCTAAACACACGCAAGCACTCTTATAGCTACTTTACAGAAAGGGAACGGAAGTATTCAAAGGTCACAAGGCCTGCCCTTTGGCCTTTCAAAGTCTGTAACTAAGGCCAAAGCAATTCAATAAATTCGACAATTCATTTAATCAACATTTGATCCAAATTTTGCTTCCTCTAGATTGTTCTGAACAACTGAGGAAATCTTGATTTGAAATAAGTCAGCAAAGCCAACAAAGCTCCTGGCTATCCCATGAGCAGGGGTTTTAGTACAGGGCTATTTACCTCTTGTCAAGGTGATTTATTTCCCCCTGTGAAGTGCTGATATAAGTACTCATGGATGAAATATGGGAAGGGGTCCCATACTCCTCTTTAGCACTTTTGTAGAGTTTTGTTTTTTAATCTACTATTCTCTACACAGAGGAGTGTAAGGAGCATTTTACCTCCAAACACCAGCTCTGCTGACACAGCACTCCTCCACTGCAAGCACCCCAACAAAGCTGTTCTTTGTACCCATGACAGCTAAATCACTTCCTAACACAGCAAACCATAGCGAAACGCCCCAATCTCTGTTAAGAAGTTTTGATGGCACAAATTTTGGTCATATCTCTTCATACACTAACCATACAACTCCCTGGTGTCATCCTAATATAGTACAGAGTTGGGGAATGAGGGGAACCCTCATCTCAGTAGGTGGAGTGACTTGTCCCATGTTATGGAGTAAATAACAGGCATGAAGAACTCCATGTCCAGAGAAGAGTGCCTACCGACAGCCCTCTAAAAGATGCTTGTTTTACTGGCTTAAATTCAACACATCTACTTCATGTGTTGATTTAATACCTTTTTTTTTCCTTTCATTAGACTACAGGTAAATCTCCATCATATTTGCTTCTTCCTTTGGTACTGATAAAAGACCCTTCAGGATTCAGTTTCTCCTGTGCAAATTTCTATGAACATCAAATAATTGTGCCTCCACATCTGCCTTTTTGGATAATTATAAAGCAGGAATATGTCATCCTTCTCTTTCATGCACTGGTGATCCCTATCCAGGAACATTCTCCTGCCCCATATGGCCACGATCCAGTAATTTGTCACGTCACAGTGTTCAGGGAATTCTTCCACTCCTGCTAGGAAATGATCAGTCTGTTTTCATTTCCCTTGAGCCTTTAGGAAGAGATGATGACTTAAACTTCAAACTTCTGATTAATGTCACTTCCTTCAATGTAAGGTACAAAAACATGGAAAAAGTAAGTCGTCAACAATAAAGGACAGGCTTTATCAATTATTTAAACACTATTCACACATGAAAGATTCAAAGAGACTCAATATCTTTTTTGCCCCAATGGAATATCCCATTATGAAAGTACCAGAGCTGTAAATCAAGTCTCTATCTGCTCCATGAAGTGATTTAATTTTGGTTTTTTTGAGTCACTTAAAATTATGGCCAGGTTTTACTAAAATGTGGTCCCAGTTGCCATAGGTTAATAGTCATAGGAGGTTATCAAAGGCTGAATTGTATATTCTGAGCATCTGTTCAGGTGAGGTTTTATGCTTGCCCCTCTTAGACCTGCAGAGAGATGCATGTGTGCTTTGTTTATATAACGCAGCGTATGTATACGACTTGGACCAAATCTAGGTCAGAAAGGAGCAGCTTACTCTGATGAGTGTCAGTTCCATTACATCACATACAGCTCCCCAGGGAACTGCAGAAGCATCCAACATTAAACCTGCAAGTATTGACCAGGGTCGCTATTGCTTACCTGTCTATGGTAGACGTAAGACAGAACAGCTGCAAACATCAGAGGTTCCTAGGCCAGAACCATTTTTTAGGGCGTCTCAGGATCTTTCTGAGATTGAGTTGTGAATAAAAGATGTTATAAAGGCAGACAAAGTGGAAACCAACAAATCATTGGACAAGAGGATATTAGGCAGGCATTCTGAAAGAACTAAAGGRTGAAATAGCTCAGACTCTCAGCTGTGATAGGAAGCCTCTTGATCAAAATCACCTAGTGCTGGAGGTGGCAATATAATACCTGGAGAAACCAGGGGAACTATGGACTAATAAGCCCAATGACTCTCCAAGGCAAATAAATAGAAGCGACTATAAATAAATCAATTTGTGATATATGAACAAATGTAACATTTTGGGAAAAAACAAACACAGCTTCATAAAGGGAAGTCAAGCTTCACAGGCCTACTGAAATTCCCTGAACAAGTCAGGAAGACAAGGGAAATCATGTTCCTATGGTACACTTGGACTTCCTGAAAGCATTCAGCAAGGTCGCCCAGCAGTAGCTTTTAAGGAAACTAAGCAGCCATAATCAGAAGCAAGGGTCTCACACGGATAAATAATTGATCAAAAGACAGAAAACTGAGTAGGAACTGGTCACTTCTTGTAGCAGGGAGGTCACTAGGAGTCCCCCAAAGGATTCATACTGATATCTGTGTCCTTCAAAAATTTCATAAATGTTCTGGAAAAGAACATGAACAACATAGTTTGCTGATACTAGGTTGCTCCAGATGGTAAATAAGGGATCATTGTGAACAACTGTGGAGTAGCGTTGTGGAGCAGACTTGACTGGGCTATAAAATGGCAGATGAAATTCAGTGTAATAAATGTAAAATTCACTGAGTGCAGGTTACAACCTCCACGCCGGTTGAAAGCCAGATAAGATGACTTCAACCTTGGCATAAGCTGCATATGAGAAATCAGACTGGCAGAAAAATCCAGAGCTGAAGTTGTCACCTTCCCCTGTTGAATACTTGGAAACTGCTGGAAATACTCCTTGGATACCCAGATACTGCTAGAACTGGAGGGATCTAAATTGCATGTTGGACATCAGGCAATGTCCACCACAGTGGCCAGGAATGGACATAGTTCCCTTCTGCCCTTTATTAGCAATTAGGGAAGTGAGGACCAACTCAGGGAACTGAACTTAGCTGACTGGTTCAAGGTCATGCTCATGCAAGTCATGGCAGGCATAAAGAAATCAGTTTTGAAGATGTTTGATTCACAACACACCATCTCCTTGTACTACTCACATGAGTAAAGAGCTGCAGGATTAAACTCTGCAGGAAAAAAAAAAAACAGAAATTGGCCTATCAATTACCCCACATTTTCCACATTACCTCTCTAAGCCACCAAGGGGCAATTCCCCTCCCCGTTACACAGCTGCTGCTTTCACACAGTCAAATTCTGTATAACTGACCAGAATTTGACCCTGAAATATTCTTCCCCATTTGCAGTCTCAATTGCAAACACATGATGAGCATCTACTTTTGGTTTTAATTAGTTTCTCACTTTTTGGAGGTCATTTGTGCATTCTCAACTTAAAATACTATGCATATCATTACCTCAGAGGGTGGCCTCGTATGAAGTTCAGTGGTATATTAGATCGAAGTCCTGCAACAGAATAGGACAGATCCACCCACAGGAGTGTTTTCAGAAACAAGAATTTGCTGAGCAGAGTGCACCAAATATGCATTTGATGTTACCTTCTCAAGAACAACTGATGTTTTTTCCCCCATCACCTCTGTAATTGTTGCAATTAAAGCAACAGAAGTGCAAGATTTCAGGACTGAAGCTATGGTTAAGTGTTTGTGTTAAATTGCATCAACTTACTGCACCAGGAATTGACTGTGTGTGCTTACGCAATTACAGGCTCCATTGCAAGGCACACACATAATGAGACAGTAAAGAATGTCTTTAACTTTGCTCTTTCCCAGTTTCTGGTGGTTCTACTTTGCTGGGCTAGGTTTCTATCACACTTCTACAAAAAAACACTCAGAAGCAGCTTTTCTTGTCATTTATTTGGGTGCAAGCTAGGCATAAGGTGGAGTAACTTACCTCTGGAACTTGGTATGAGTTGAAGTGTGAGTTTCTACACAAAGTTCTACCACTAATGAACTTTTGAAGGGGAAACATCCCTGCATCAAGATTTCCAGCAGGTTGCAAATATGTGATTTAGGAGGAGCAGTTTGCTAAGGTAAATTATCCCAAATTGTCTACTTCAGGATGTCAGGCATCAGCACTTGTGCAGGCCACCTAGATGGGATGCTAAGATGTCAAGTCTTCCTCCTTCTGCACAGAAGGATAAGCACTTTCAAGATTCRAGGCTGAAGACTCAGACTGAGCTGCCTGCAAAGCTTGTTACAAGCATGTGATACTGTCCAGAATGCCCCACACTCCTGTGGGTCAGTCCTCAGCGTAACACATCTGCAGAACATTCTGCAGCTGAGATGGGGAAACACAGCCCTGTCCTCAGATGTGGGTTCAAATATTCCAAGGCTACTTCTTACCAGGTTTTTCTTTTTCTCTATATTTACCCTTTTTATTCTTTGAGCAAACATTCCTGATCAGTTCTTTTTACACTGGCTTTATATCTTTGTTACAGGGGGACGATGGATCAAATGAGCTTCCTGCCTTGGAGCTGCCAAGAAATGGATGTTACATCTCAGTCTCCCCATTGTGCTGTCACATGTGTACATTTGAGAATCATGCCAGAGAGAGGAAATAAAGCTCAGGGGCATTTCAACAGAAACGTATTTCAGCAATCCTTAGAGAAGACAAAGAGGTAACAAGATTATTATATTACCTTTACAGACACAGTACTAATACCAGACCTATTGGTAGAGTTATTAGCAAAGTTGCTGACTGCCAAATGAGCATGTACTACGTGAAAAAATCCAACATAAAAAAACCCCACCCAAACCACTATAGTTTATGTAAACGTATAATGGGCCTGAAGATACTGGAAAAGGGGGACACTTTTCGGAGTATTAGGAAATAGTTCCCAGGACCTTTGTCAAATATTTAGCCTTGATTTTCAAAGCCTAATTTTCTCTCTGCCCTGGGAAATTACTCAGAGTTAATACATCAAATAAATTGATAAATAAATTGAGTTCAACAGCGGACCTTAAATTCAGATGTCTATAATGTACAGAAAGATTTAAACTCCATTAGTCTTTGCTCCTGCATATTTGGATACACTACTTCTCTGTATTTTAGGCCCAGATCATGTGTGCCCCTCCTCAGTCAATGTCTAGGCTCAGCTCTGCTCTTATGTTTCCCAGCTCACTGTGGTCTCTGACTCACAGCTCACCCATTTTATAATCAACACTCCCACAAGTTCTGTGGTATATTAGATCTAAGTCATGCAATGGAATAGGACAGAGAAGGGAGTGGACTTGATATACCCAGAGAGAATATTTAAACTAAGAATAATTATATTTAAACCACATCGGCAACCAGAGCTGTTGTAATTAAAATAAAGTTGATTTTGCACATTAAAAAACCTGCTCTTTATTTTCGTTGCAGGAAACCATCTACTCTGAACATTAATAATGCCTTTCAGCTACCGACCTGGCTGGAAACCAACATACAGCCAACCTCCACAAGCACTGAGCACTTGGCTCAAGATTTTTCACCAGGGTTACTTGTAGAACTCTGCTACCCAGCAGACAGTGAACCTGAAGACAGACAGGATTATCATAAGGGGCAGGACCTCCAAACCAAGCAAGTGTTGGATTCTGGGAACTTATTAGAAGTTGTAGCAGTACAATAGGTCATTACCTGCCTGAATGCATTACTTGGACAGTGCTGCTGCATATAGAAAATAGCTAAGAAAACAGTGGATAGTGCCAAAGGTCCTTTAAGAGCAGAAGTAGTCACAGAAGGCAATAAATTTTCATTTTAAATGCTTGTAAGACATCAACATTCTATGTTGCTCAGACACACACACCTGCCTAGACAGAGAGAAAGAACAGGTCTGGTTACATCATTTCTGTTGTTCAGGTACCCACGACAAACGGTAAATTGAAAAAAAAAAAAAACGTAGAATTGTTATCTCAGGTTGATTTTGAAGCACTCAAAAATAAGCACCCAAAAAGATGCTATGCCCTAATTTAAGACAAAGTTGGGCATATTTACAGCATCACTGACCAGCTACATCTCCTCTAGAAAGAGCAAGAGGTTCGTTTCCCAAGCCTGTCTTTAGGCTGTCATTTCAACAGTTAAACCACTGTTCTGCCTTCTATCGATTTTCCAAACAACAAGGTCCAAGCAAGCCTATTCACTATTTGTGATGGGCTTTAAGAAACATGTCATAGAATCAAATTTGAGTGCTGTAGCTAACTTCCAAGGGTACAAAAAAAGCCACACAGCCAGCAGCCTCCCTCCAGGACTCAGGATTTAACCGCTACTGCATGCAGTGCCTTCTAATGCTCCTGTGTGTCACTTGAGATACCACTGGGACCTCCTTGCACCCACACCCCAGGCAACTGCCTGCCTTTGAAAGTGTGCGACCACAGCACTTCTCCTATCTTCATCACTTCTCCTATCTTCATCTTCACAAAGGGCCTTTACTGCCCCTTTGAAAAGGCAGTCACTCTAACCCTGCAAAAGAGAGGGAGGCACCCACAGCTGCTACAGATACCATGCAGTCGCAGTTACCTACATCCAACCCCCTACGAAGGAAAATTTCTAAAATGCCTGGAGACACTGGGCACGCAGCTTGGAGAGGACGGCTTCTCACCAGCCTTTCCCCTAAAACACACTCTGCCTCCCGGGTGTGTGGGTGGGAATCATAGGCAAACTTCCTCAGCGGTGCCAGATCCAAAACTCTCTTCTTGCCTTAACCTGTAGCCAGCAAATACAAAGCGACAGTACCAAAGCCAGCAAGAGCAACAACGCATTTTTCATGTGGCAGAAGCGTCGTGTACTTTTGGTGGGAGAGTGGCACGACCGAGCGTTCACCACCACCTTGCTGCCTTCCTTGTAATTGGCATTTGCCTCTCCTGTGCTGCCTTGCAGATCTTGGCAGATACTGTGCAGTACTAAACCCAGAAAGTCTGAATGGGATCAAAATAGCTTCGACATATCTGCCTAAGCCTGATGAATGCCATTTCAACTCATTTCCATAAGATTAGCATCTTGCTCTATAAACGACTTTTCAACATCGGAAAAACAGTTTCTACCAACAGTGTGTAGTGCTACAGATAACTAACATGAAAAATGTCATGCAATGCAGGCACCGAATAACAAAATAATCAGTTTTTCCACTCAGATGCTTTCTAATATTGCTTATGCTTTTTTTGTGAGATGTGGTGTTCATAACAAATAATTTAAAGACTTAATGTTCATTGGCTCCTTTGTCATTGGCAACTCTTGAATTGCCAAACGAAAATATTTCATTTTTTGGTATTCTGTAAAAAGACCATATATTTGTCAACAATTTTATAACTCTTAGCAGTGCTCCATGAATATCATCAGCACAGGATCCTCTCTCAAAGGCCTACTATATTAAAAAAAAAATTAAAAAAGCAAGTCTGATGATTCCCTTTTTCTCTTTATTACAGCAGCACTATTCATGCTGCTATCATTAAGGGTCTGTCAGCGTTTTTATTAGAAACCACTACTCCAGGGGTTTATAACTCAGCAGTAAAAATTCACTCCAGAATGAAACTTGTCATGCAAGGGAGCTCTTATTTAAGCCCAAATGTCAGAAAATTATATTTATACATTTTTAAAGTTATTTTAAAGTACTTTCAACTGTTCAGGCAATTGGACTACATCACTGACTGATAATTTGAGCCCCAGCATTGCAAAAAGAACTTGCTGAATGTGACATTCAGAAATAATTTCCTAAAGCTTGTGGCCACCATGTGACTACAAGGCCAAAATGTATGTACGTCCATTTTTAAGGAGTGCCTTAAGACAGACAGTGTATTATCAACAGTACTTAAATCTCTCACAAACTTCAGTTGCTGTCTACTCAGAGCTAAAGCCAATCCTTCATATCATTCTGGTTATATCAAAGACGACCATTCAAACAATTTAACATTGCTCAGAATTTCAGAGCCTCTCAGGGAATTCAGCACTCAGGTCCTATTGCATTTCAGTGCATGCTTCAGCAGATGCCCAACTTTTTAGCTCCTTTGCAGTCCCTAGCCTAAGCTATCCAAATAAATATTTTCAGAGTGCTACAGAAAGCAGGGCTAAATCTTCCATGACCTTGAATCATTCCATGTTTTCTTTATTCTTCTTTGCAAAACAGGGAGAATAAAGAAAGCAACTAATTGCAACAAATACAATAAGCTATACTTCTTCAAGTGCTCCAAGTGGTCAGATCAAAATGACCTAAGTGTGTAAGTTTTAAACAGCAATAAAATCCCACCACCAGTAGCATCTGTCACCTGGGGAGGCCTGTAGAATGAAAATTTCTGTAACCTGGTGGCCAACCTCTGATCCATAATATACATGCAGCTTTCAAGCTGTGTAAGTATAGTTCAGTCAACTGATACACTCCACAACTCTCTCTTCTTCCTTGATGTGGCTCTGGCATACCATATTACGTGATGAGAAGGGGACACGACGCTAGGCTGAGGTCCAGCACACAATCCGGTCAAGTACCTACAACACTCCCAGCATCAGCTAAACCCTCAAACCACTCGCACCCTCCCCCACAGCCCCCACTGCTTGGCATAGTCTGCAAAGGATAATGGAGCAAGGAATCACTGCAGGCAGAAGAGACTGAAGCATTTCAAATGTGCAAGTCATGGCTGAAATTGCACAGAACAGATCTGACTCCCAGGCCAAGTCTGGAAACCACTATACCCAGCTAAAGCAATGGTAACACTGATGCTGGTGTACTTGGAGCTGCATGAATTCAGGGTAAGAATGAATGAATCGGGGTGGGAGCAGGAAATACAGCAGAAGATGAGATGAGGGACCTGGGGCTCAGCTATTTGTGAGTGTGCTATACAAAGATGCAGGAGAATCCTGGACATACAGGAGCAAAGCAAGTTTTCAGAAAATGAGGAGTAAAGATCTGAAAATAGAGAAGCTGGAAAATGGGGATGGGTCCCTTGTTTGGGAAAATGTAGGGGTGGAGTAAAAGGGAGACTCCTTGCCATATTGTGATTTTGAAACACGGCTTCTCTATTACAGAAGTGTGGTCACTCTGTATCATATAGGATAGACTGTGGGCAGACAGACATTTTGCTGGACAGAACAGTCAAACAAGAGAAACAGAATGACAGGGCAACACTGAAATACTCCTGCTAGGCAAAGAGGCACATAACTTCCTCAAGAGGACTAGCTTAATAGTTCTGTAGCTCTACTGAGAAATTTCAATATTCAAACTGCAGACTACATTCCCTAGCCTTCATTCTGAAGGCAGCAGGACGCACTTGACAAAAACTTCAGATGGCTCCCATTTTGTGCAATAACGTCTATTTGATGAGCTCATATTGCACACTAAGCTCTGTATTATCCCCAACGTGCTTTATGCAAGTGAATCATTCCAGTTGGACTGCTAGAAGAGAGACTGTAAATTATGGAACAACTACGTTTAATACAAAGTGCCAGTTCAGCCAAGCTCAGGTTTTGGAGGGTAATGGCAGAATTTGCTTCTTAAAAGATGCCTGATGTTGAAATGTGGCTGATGACATTCCACAAATGTCACAAATCCTCCAGAAAAGCTTTTTGCTCTTTTCAAGAACACCAGTTAATAGAGTTGCACCACCTGTGACTTAATTAATTCTCTTTATTGCTCATTAGACTAAAATCTGATCATTTTAAGTGGAAGGGAGCTTTGAGCAAATGATCACCTTTTTAGAGCAATTCCTGATTTGTCTTTGACCAAGACTGTTTCTTATGCGGCTGTAATCTACAGTAAGTGTTGTCTGACAAGAGCCTTTTAACTGAAATTGCTCCTATTACAGCTGTAATAAAATCAGTTTAGAAGATGAAGAGGCTGGCTTTATGGGTTCATCCTTCACTCCCCCCTCTTTAGGTGAGATTTCTATCGTTTATCATACTTTGTAACACATTAAAATATTCAGAGGTTTTCATGCCAGCTACCACAGAATCAGGCAAAACCTCTGAAAGCAGACAAGGTGGGTGAAGAAGCAGCCTTGCTGCCATGGAACAAAAATGGCTCAGGGACATAACACAACACCCAGAACATACAAGGCGAGAAGGCTGGAAGCAGCACTTACCTGAGGGAACACTGGTAAAGTGAAACACTCATTTTTAAAAATCAGATGTAGGAAATAATTCAGGACAAGCAAGCATTTCAGCAGCTTTCATTTGTGTTCTTACTTTTTTAACACAAACTAAAACGTGGGCTTGAAGGGCAGTACCCTGGAGCACTACCATCTGAGAACTGAGAGGGATCCTTTGATCCAAGCTGGCCACGTTCAGAGGAAGACTCCAGAGTACCACTGGGATGGTCAGGAGTTGCATTTCTGGCTGAATTTGTAAGTTACTAAATGTTATTTAAGTTATTGGCATTCATTTTATTGGCAAACAGATGGGCCTCCTAACATGGATTATCATTATTGCCTACCAGTTTAGCATCTCCGTAACTTCAACAAGCCTGCTCGTGGTATGCTTATAAGCATCATTAAAGCTCTCCCATTTCTTCTCAGAACCAGTTTTGTGGCCTTCTATTTCCAGCATTTATGCCAAACAGAGAAGCATAGATATGGTTTTCACTTCTAGAGCACTTTCATGCAGCATCTACTGCACGGTGGAATTTACACCATAGCATACACACTCTCTTCTGGGAGGGTGGATGGTTTTCCTAAGGCTCTAGAACAGCATACGGAGAAGACCGAGCCCATTCAGATAAAATAATCTGAACCATAGCTCTGTTCTTGAGTCCAACTAAAACTTTTAAAGAATGAAATGCTTATATCACAAAGAAGCTAAGCACATGTTTTAGCTTTAGATATATGCTCAAAACTCACTGGCGTTGGTTTAATTGCTGGATTTAACAGGATTGACTTCAGTTTGTACTTAAATATTTTACTGAACTGGGAATTTTACAGATCTCATTTAACATGAAAAGGTTTTAGAAATGAGCCAGGTGTACAGTAGTTATGAGCTTTTGAAACTTTTACCTACTGATGTGGAATTTACAAAAATGAGCTTCAGATTCCTACAACCCTAAACTCCCTTTGACTTCCACTGAAAATTCAACTCTTAATGAACTCACTCACCCAACTCACCACTTCGACGTATCTTCCATAATCTAGAGCCTGGCAAATGGAAACAGATTCTAGAGATCTTCCACCTCCCTACAGCTTACTAATCTGTGGGTGGTATACTAACAGATCTTACAAAGAAGCACATTCTTAAAACATTTTGAAAAAAATTATTTGCAGCAAATGCTACAGATTAGGAAGAAGTCTCAGACAAATGTTCAAACCCACAGTGTCCTTACTGAAACAACTAAGTCTTCTGAAAATGATCCATACTAGGTGGTCTACGCCTTTTCCGCAGACAAACTGTCAAATCTAACTATATTGGGTATGTATTTGAGGATCTGCCTTTTAATCCATGAAGTAGCTCTGTGTTCTTACAATGTTGAGATGTAATAGTTGTCCCTGTCCCGTAAGTCGAACAAATGCTTCCCAGGCATCCACTTAATGAAAGTTTTCCTGCAGTAAACTCTTCCACTATACCAATTCAGCTCCTCCTTGTAAACAGCTGTGCTGCTGATTTGCCATTTCAGGTACCTCACGYACCTTAAAGCATGACAATAAAAAGGAGGAAAACATTACAACCCACCCAAGTTCTCACAGTCACAGGTCTGGGTGGGCACTGCTCTTTCTCTGTAACTCTTCCTCAGGGGCTTGCCAGCAGCAACACGAGCTACTGTTTTTCACTGACCCCTTTACACTGGAACGGGCTGTACCTGACTGGGTCACTGCAGGCAGTCCCTTTGTCTGTGGTTTAGGTATTTATTCAGTCGTGTCTGTGGCTCTGTCTCAACAAAGGAATGGTCACCTGCTTTTTTTGCACTAAGACGGTGATAAGAAAAAGTTAGCTAAGAAGGAACTCCAAAGGCGGAGTAGTTAAAAATCATTGGCAGTGGCAACGTTCTCCTAGATGTTATATTCCTTCAGCCCTTCCCTGCTCAGGATTAGCATTTTGGAAGAACGTAAAATGTACATCAGGCTGCCAACACTGAGTGATTTCAACAGGCCCACAAAACGTTCTTGAGCTGGAACAGCGAGGAATCCCCTGGTGCTCACCAGTCCTGATGTGGACAAAACTCCCTTTCACATCACTGGGAAGACAGCCAGGGGGAAGACTGAACACTGAAATCCACTACTGGGGTGGTTAATGTCCCAAAGGAGCTTGTCCATTGCTGTTAGTGATTTCCCTGGGCTCTGGATTGGCTCCTGAATGCAGGGAAAGCACTGCAGTTCTGCATATCATGCAATAGCTCTTTTCATAGCAAGCCAAAAAGGAAAAGCAAGACCAGGTGACAAGCCTCAGAGTGCCTGGCCAAAGTCCACTTGGCTATAGCCAAAGCTCCTTCTGCACTCCAGAGCGCCATGAAACAGGCCTGTGCATGCTGGCTCCTAGCAGCTGTAACCATCCAGAAAACTCCATTTGCTCTCCTCTGGTTACAGACTATTTCAGTTTTGAAAAAATACTTCACCTTAATTTATATATATAAAAAATATATAGTGTGTTATATATACTATATATTATTATATAAATTATATACACATATATTGTGTTATTATATACCATATATTTTCTTTAACCATTTATATATATTATATATATATAAAAGGTTAAAGAAAACCAATTCTTATCATTTATCATGCCTAATGTACAGAGGTATTCAGTGACAAGCAATTTTTTCCTCCAAAAATATTAAAAACGGTCCTTTTCCTTCACTGATCTATAAATCAGACATTTCAAAAATATCAGCAATCAAGTTTTGCCTACTTACTGGTAGAGCTAGCCACCTAATATGATTTTTTAAAAAAATATTAGCAAGTAGGTCATCAAGTAGTTTTATTTTTAGATATATTTTTAACACTTGTAAGGGGCTCAGCAGATCCTCACCTATAAAAAATCCTGACGCTTCCATGTTACTGCTATCAATTAGAGACATTTTCCAAGTGCAGAAGATAATTATAATTATTAGCATTTATAATAAAATGACTAAGCTGGAGATATTTTTGGAAGGGTGCAAACTATCACTGATCAGTTATATCATATCATCTCTGATCACTCAAAATGTGTGCAAAATGGGAACATCCAGAAATGTTGATAACTTTCTGTTAGAAAGATATATAATCATCTTTTTGTTTGACCAATCTACAAATGACAGTGCCAGAATGCCTGCAGATGTGTTTTCTTGTTACGACATAATGTCACAGGCAGTGGCTCAAGGAGAACAGTTCTGTGATCAAATTGAAATTAGAAACTCTGAATTCAAAAGCCCAGCTCAGCTGAAATGCCAGCTTTTTCCTGTGACCTTGTAATATCAATGATTTGGTAAAACAGTAAATAACTACCTACACTAGATCTGCTTTGTCTGCGTAGGGTCTAATCCAAAGTGGATGAAGAGTTTGATGAAATTGGGATTAGGCCCTTTGACCAGACTGATTGAGGTCAGTGATTTATTCTGCACTGGTAGAATACCTTGTACAACAAAGCCTACACCAAAAGGTGGTTTGAGTGTCTAAATGCTATCTTTCTGGTATGAAAGGATGAGATGGCGACCCTCCTGCTAGTCCCTCATTTATTTCAGCCATTCCTTCCCCACCAGATAGGGTGAGAAAGATAAGAGAATAAACAAAATCCTGCAAAGAGCTGCAAGCAGAAAGCCCAAAATTCTCATACAAAGTTAGTTCCCATACCTAATACTTACTTCATTTTAACTCCCTTCCCTAAGACATTGGGAATTCCACACTTGTAGCCCTATACTAACTACTTCTTACAGAATAACAGATACAAAAATGAGCACCAAGTATTCAGGATGCTTATTCAGAATATATGATGCCATAAACACTTTGATTAACCCGTTCTGGAAAGTCCTATATTAAGCACATCTTCCTGAAGTTAGGTCAATAGTCAGTCTTTTTATCCTCCTTCATACATGCCTGTTTGTTTGACAGTGGTGCCTTTTATTAACAGTGTGCACGGCAGTCAGCCATCCCCCTGCTCAGATACAGGCATATCCAAAGACCTAGGCTTGGGATTTGGAGGAGAGGTACATTTTCTGTGTGTTGTGTATTTTTCCATTATTAATTTTTCCTAACTGCTCCCTCTTTTTAGAACACGCTAGATGGTGTCAAGAAAATGCAGTGCTCCCATAGTTCGTGGTAACAAGCAGATGGAACATTAGTAGGCTAAACCCTCAAAATTTAAAACTATGAAAAGAGATACATCTGTTCTTATTTTTTGCTCCTATAAAACATGAGGAGAATGGGAGGAATTTGGAGGATGAGAACCAGAATCATATGGCATCCATCAAAATGCATATGGTTTCTCTCTTATCTTTGTCTCTACAGTACATAAATAAACAAAATTGATCCCAGTACTGCTGCATATAAATAACTGTAGGATGACATTATTAGGCCAATTACTATAACCAGTTACAGACTAAAAGAAGAAGGCATTTTTTTTGTTATGTCCCTCAGCTCTCCAGTAATAACACTGGCTCGTATCCAGTCTTTTTCAGCTACAGTTGTATCAGCATGCGAGATGTTGGGTGGTATGCACTACTTGCATCGTTCTTCTCACAATGTGATCTTGATCTTACTGTTTCAACACAAGCAGCTCTGCTCCTAAGCCTACTAGTTGCTCATGGAACCCATTTTTCCTTCAAGCGTTTGTGTGCCTGTTCAATCTCACACTACAGGAAGGGCTGAATACATTAAATACATTTAAATGAATCACCCACTTACACTGGGCCTATCCAACTGAACTGCCATTTTCATTCCTAATCATCACCTTTATAACTAGAGACAGCAAGCAAGTTGTCATTAGAGGTAATGACAACTCTATCACACAGGGAGATGGCCTGAGCTCCTACATTGAGTTGCTCTGCATTGAGTTTCATTTGCAAATTTGATGCATTCATTTACCCGCTTCTTGTGCTTTAGCTCACTCCATTCTAGGAAATGCTAAAATCAAAGGGATAAAAAACCATAATATAATCTTGATACTTCCTTCCCTTCCCACCCCCAAAGTTTGTAATGAGTTGAATGTAAACTCAAATCTTTTCCTCAAATGTAGTCCAATGTAATTAGACGTAAGAGCTCAGGATGGTGCAAAGGGTTTCTACACATCTCTGGGAAATCCTTTATTGAATTAGAATTCACTGCTTGGTTTCCTCTGTGATCCCTGCCTTTGTCCTCCCTTTGCAATTGCTTCCCTAGCCAATGTAAATTTGATTTAGTTTTGAGTTACTTACTAAGAAAAATCCAATTGCCTAAGTTACGAAATTGCATCCCAATTTGTACCGAAAAGCCAATCACACAAAAACCACCAAGTTCCTAAAGATACTTCTACTAAGTATTTTCAGTAAAATGAAAATAACAGAGAGGGGAGTTCAAGAGTGTCAGGGAAGAACTGCTAAGCAATGTGTATCTACAGTAAGTGCTTGGGACTGGCAGGAAAAAAAAAAAAAAGAAAAAACCAATCAGAGTCCATTACCCAACTTCGCCATGCTACTAGCTTCTGCTTCTCCATTTCAAAAGCAATCCCGAGGTGCTTTTGCAGAAGCTACACTCATCACCACAATGACACAGGTTAATGAAGACATCCCACTGTGGGGAACTTCCAAGGTTTAAAAAAGTAGATTCAACTGTCGATCTCTGCTTTCTTGTCCATGTTCCTCTCATACTCCACCATAACTTGTCAGAACAACATTTTTCTTGTACATATGACACCACTTTTCAGTGCTGGCCTCCAAGGAGACCTTAACAGTGGAGCAAGCCTGCAGGATTAAAGAAAAAAGACTACTGCAGTTTTAACCCCTACTCTTCTCCCCCAACCAGCCCCAAATATGACTTGTTTATGCATAAGTTCCGTTTATTCCAGAATATTCTTGTGGGAATACTAGTTGAAAACTGGCAATTCCAGCTAACAACTCAGTTTTGGATCAGAGCTCTGTTTTTGTTTCTCACTCTGCTCAACTGTCAGAGTCCAACAGGTGAGCTGATATAACCAGTCTTCCCTGGAACTGCCGCGAGGGTGAGGATCACAGGATTTTCATTACAGAAGCCTGCACTTGTGGAAGTGTGACACCCTTGAAATTAGTACTCCATCTGAAAGTTTCCAATAAATTCCTCTCCACTAAGCAGCTTGGAGACTGCTAGAAAATTCCCCAGAGAAGTGAAAAGTCCTTAGGGGAAGTTTTTATTCACAGAATATCTGTCTTGAACCAGTGGCATCCTCCTCCAAGTTCACCCTCTAATAGTTTTACTTATCACAAAGGGGGCCTTTTACAGTTTAAGCAGTAGAGTTGTAATAGGGAAGGAGTTTGGACTCTGTATATCCTTCAAATATTTAGCATTTCAACATTCTATATCACACTTTTAAGTCATGTTTTAAAATCTTTCATGATCAGAAAACTCTATGTATCTACCAAATTCACTCCCACTGCTAAAATTAAGTACAGGTTTTAGGGTAAGAGATGGGATTTGCACACGTTTTATATGTTTAGTTATTCCAAAAGGCAAATTAGAAGACTCCAAGATATTGCTAACTTTTTTTCACGTGCAAACATTTGGGTGCCCACATAGGAATCCAGGGTCCCCCTGTGATGAAGGCTACACATATTCAATATTCTGACAGCGTCAGTGTAAGCCTACTACAGCAGAGAATCTAATACCTGATGTTTCACAGCTCTCCACATGATAAAAATGTTAATGTAATGTAAGACAATGCAGAAATTGAAGAGACTTAAAATATTCAGCATATTCATACACACACTTTACCTATCTCTACTAATCAACAGTAAAACAGAGGTCAGTACTTTGGCCTGGGCAGGACTACATCAATTATTGCCTTATTAGCATTTACAAAGAAAGGATGAGGCCAAGATGAAAGAACATAAATAACAAGGAGGAAAATTGTAAAGAAGGAGAACTGCAGTGAGAGGGTCATATTCCACTAGATGCTGAGCTAGTTGCTGAGCTATATTCAGCAGCTTTGGTGAATCCCATTAAATTGAACTACATTTTCCTAGGAAAGGATGTGATAAATATATTTGTCTTTTGGTAAACCTAAAATATAGTTTCACAATGCCTAAAGTACTTGGTCCATCATTCATGCACTGTAATTCTGACTCATATGAACATGCCTAAGTCTAATAACTAAACATGCAAGATGTCAGTAGCTTTAGACTGATAAAATCAGGGCAATCTATTATATAAAAAATTGAGGTGAAGCCATCCCCATTACACTAAGGGTGTTCCACAGGCCAGGCTCTCCACCCCATTACATCAGTGTTACTGCATTTGACTTGCAGGCAATGTAAAATTAATGGCATTGCAACGGAGAACCTGGGATTCATTGGGCTCCTCAGAGAAGAGTTTGGTTCTGCTAATTTGCTTATACCGTGGTAAAGCTTTTGAAGTAATTCAAAATGCCTTCAGATTTTCTTAACAGCAAAATTAAAAAGCTCCTCGATTCTTAGATACACAGTCTTTTAGTTTCACTTTCAGCAAAAAAGTGATTTAAAGTAGTACTTGCAAAACTTGCGGCCCAGTGCCTGGGGTCCCATACCTACACCGCTGTGTGATAGGCACTAACAGACCCTGCCCTGGTTTAGCCCTGCTCCTGTTCTTAATTCATGCAGTTTAATCTGGGGTCATTGCCATATATGTCAAATAATTTTCTGAAGAATTTCCTGTATGAGTTATTGACACTCATTTTTATGGGTTAAGAAAATACAGGAGGTCCTTCAAGGATACAGCATTAAAGTCTCTCTTAATCACCTCACAACAAGTGTGCCCAGAGTACTGAGAGTATTTCCATATCCTCACCCTTTTTTTTTTAAAAAAAAAAAAAAAAGCCAAAAGAAAAAACAAAACACACTTAGGGGCAGCTTCTAACAAAACATATATGAGAAAGCATGAGGCACTCATAAGTGCTTTTACCACCCTCAGTATAAGACAGCAATCAAATGCTCTGCCATCATGTAGCATAATTACAACATGACAGCTAATGTTTATTTTATCAGCACTACAGAATATGCAGACAATTCTCTACAAGCAGGCATACAGAGCCATAAATTAATGCCACAAATTAAAAGCAAAATCAAAACAAGAGTATTTACAGAATCTGATCAACTGCACTGAAGGAATTAAACCCTCCTCCCAGTCTTTTTACATGTTCTTAAGCAAAAAGCCTTAGTTTAAAAAAAGTACCATGTAACATGGCCGAATGGCCAAGAAGCCCACTACAAGCAAAACCAAAGGGAGAAATGAATTCTGTAGACAACCAATTTCCACTGAATGTGCTAAGTCCAGGTTGGATATTCAGTGCCAGTTTCCTTCTTGCACCTCATGGACACAAGAAATGGGCTCAGATGTAAACCAGACATAATCTATAAGCTAGCTATTGCCCAATAAAATAGAGGCTACTATAAAGTGTTGCATGAAGCATATAACTGCGCACCCTGTGAAAGGAGTACTTCAGTAGATGCTCACATTTGACATCAAGAAGCCTTAGGAAGAAAGCAACATATAAGCAAGCATTACAAAGTCACTCTAGGAGACCCAGTAATAGCTAGCTTTGTTCAAACAAATCTTCTTGAGGTATTAGAAATATACTTACTTGCAGGAAAAATAGAGAAGGTCATAAAGAGTCAAATTCAACAAGACCTTCCACCCAGGCTTAGTCGTGAGACTGTGCTAGGGTTTTCATTGATGCTCTAATGTTACTGAAGCTCACACAGAAAAGCAGAATTTTCAGCCCTACAGTTGTGATTATTAGTGTTTGGAGAAAAAACAAGACAACAGTTTTTTGCTGGGGAAGCCACTGGTTTAGATCTCCTGATAAGAATTGTATTTTGCTTGTACAGTGCATCTTAGTTCAGATGTTTGTGTCAAGAAAAAACTCAGCTTGTTTTCAGGCAAAATGTAGGGTTACCAAAGAGTTATTTGAAAAATAGGTTTTTACTTGTAAAGTAGTATGGAAAAAAATACACCAATGAATGAAAACAGGAAAAGTCTGGAATTCCATTATGACACTTTTACAGTCATTCAAACTACAGCTGCACTGATTAATATTTATGATCAGATTATCTTTCCCCTCCAAAACAGTATATTTCATAATAATTCCAGAAGACAATATGCAGATACCATATGGTCCCATGAACATCTGCAGCCCATAGCCATCTCTGTCAGAAGCACAAAATGTCAGTATGAGATTGCCCAGGAGTTTCCRTCTGATCTGCTGCCTCAGGGATTAGAAGAGCAATAACAATAAAGGGAACTGTGAGTGTTGTTTAATGTTTTCCAATGGATCGTGCACATTAGAAACAGTAATTAATGATTTGGTTTATAATGCTTCTGGGAATTACTGTCCAACAAAATAATGTAAGTAATTTAAATTTGCAATAAAGTTTAAGTGTGCAGGCATTTCATGGAAGTGTACAGCACTGATTTGCCAGAGGAAAAAAACCAGTTATTGCAGCTACATCCAGATAATCCACAGAAAAAGCCATATCAACCCCTTAAGTGATTTGATTATACTCTCTTACTGTGCAACAGTCCTCAAAGGCATATTCAAAACCAAATACACCTCACTAAAAGACCACAGGAACAAAAACCCAGCACAGAATTAAAGAACTCTTTTTTACTCTTTTAAGACATAACTGCAGTCCTCACCTCCAAAATTTATCTCCCAACACTTGCAATTGTCATTATTATTCTATTTTTTAAAATGGCTGTATCATTTAACCCATGGCACCATAAGAAACTAAAAATCAGATCCGTGAAATAACCTATTTGCCCAAACTTCCTGTGGCCATTTCCTATAAGGGTAAGAATACTTGAGAGCTGCAAGTAAAAATTTCAGATTAGTACCTCTCTGTGTGCAGCCCTAAAACTCTTAATCTTTCCCTCCTAGAAATGCTTGCAAAGATAATGTTGTACATCATGCCCCGCAAGCCAATACATCCAGGCTTCGTCAAAGCCAGAGAATAAATGAATTCTGGAGGAAAAGACCTCTAAGACAGACCTCCTCTACCAAGGCAGAACTAATCCAGGTTGGCTCAAGTTGCTGCATCTACCAATTAATAAGTTGAAGGGAGGGCATACGTAGGGAGCATCCCTTACTCAGACTTGTACTTTGACTCAACATGTTAAATATATCCTTACAGATTCCATTTACACTGATCAGAAACCTGTGGAGATACCAGAGCACGACAGGGCTTCACTTCTCTAATGGTGGCTTCCCAGGCAAGCATCTTCATCCTGAATGTTCAGGTTTCTGAGTCACAGGCCTATGACACGCTATCCTCTCAGGTAAGGTAAGTCACTACCTTTAAGTGAGAAGTTGCACTGTCAAAAGAAGCAGCCTGGCACAACTGCCTCTGAAATCCCAATCACTAGCACCTCTGGCCCATGGCAAAGGCACCAAAAGCACTGCAACAGTCTTTGTTCCAGCCCATTCATTATTGCTTCTTCAGCAAAGCACATCCTGCTTCCTTCTGATGGTACACTGATAACTTCAAGAGATTTTTCTGAATAGAATTACCCTAGTGTCTCCAAAAGCTGACAAAAATGGACTGATGGATTAAAAAACCTAAATATTTTTCTCTCACAGAGTAATCAACAGGAAAGTTATTCTTCCCAGCATGCCTCACCCGCAGCAAAAGAGCTTTCATCTGGCTCAGTTTTGTTGGAAGAGACCTCATCATCCTGCAATGTAAAGTCATTCCCGTATTTCATGTGTTAATTCTCCTGTCTCCAGCAATTTCCTCAAAGTCAATTCATCAAGCTGCACTATTTCAGTGATAGTTATCTAGGCAACTGCACTTATATGCCAAGAGGCACCACATCCTTCTCTAGGGTCTTGTCCTCCCAATATTCACACGTGCAACATCATTTTCTTCAACAGCTCCAGGCAGGACATGGCCACACTCCCCTGACCAGGCCCAKCTGCCCCATGAAATAGGTAACATGATTCCACAACCAAAATGCAAAAAGATAGATAATTGGAAAACACCGCTGACAAAAACCAAACTACTTTTGCATTGTCCTCTATGGCAAATAGCATTAAAGAGAATGACCACTTCTTCCACAGTGCATCCCCCGGAGCAGGAATGCCTTTCATTGCCATATTCAATGACTAATCTTGGGAACTGGAGTAAATCAAGCAAACAAGTCGTTACGCTAACTTCCAGCATTTCTGAAAAATTAATACCCTCAAGTCTAAGGCATAAATTAGGACCCTCAACACAGACTGAAATTCACTCTGCTCCTGTCCCTCGTTCCCATTGCAGTGACTTGCATCCTGCTCCAGAACAGCAAAAGCTGAGCTACATTAACACACCTGAGCTGTGCATGTACCTGCAGCCTTCTTCACTCAACTCTCAGCTTTCTGCTGTGATGGGCGTCAAGGTATTAGCCTGATCTAAGACATTTTATAGTCCAAGTCCTACTAGGAGAGCAGGATCTACCCCAACTTCAAATAAAGTCAAAGCGATTTTTCTCATTTCTGTAAGCAGGATGACAACTCTGCTGGTTAAGACATTAACATTATGGGGATTGTTGGTCTATTTTACACCACAGAAACTCAGCCATATCTAAGCAGAACTTAATTACTATTATATACAATAGGCACCTATGGACAGGAGATCAAGGATATTTTAACCTTTAATGGCACAAGGAAGTTTCATCAATAAAAAAACTGTACTAGTGGGAGACAGCACTGACATAAGGGCAACCTTATTACAACAAAGTGCCAAAGGATCATTAGTGGCCTAGTTCTTGTTTTAAAAAGTGTCCACTGCAGGAGCTGGGGGGCAGGATTTGCTCCTCCTTGATTCTTGAGAGAGAATCACTCATCATAAATCAAGAAATACAGTACTCCCTGGAGATCCCTATTCTAGTGCACAGAGGAAGCATCTGTGTGCGTTATCCCATACGTTCAATATCTTCTCCCTAAATTTGGATTAGCAAACCAGAGCGCAGTGGCTTGCCATGAATGCAACAAATAKACAGTTAAACTTTGCTGCCTCACACGTGTCTTGCTGTGCCTATAAATCTGATGTTGTGGGAGATGTGTTTCTGGAGACTTGCAAACCACTGCAGAGGAGCCTGTTTCTTTCTTGTGTTGATGAATAATTGTGAACATCCATCAAAAAATTAAATAGTATGGGAGCTAACCAGGCATTACTATCATTCAGATAGTAGCAATTCATGTTTGTTTCATAAAAATCTATGCTTTATAAAGCATGTATATTTTTGTGCTTTATGTCTGCAACCAATATGCACATGAATTATTAATGTGCTATAAAATGAGTGTATTTTGGGGGGGAAAATGAACTACCTAAGGCATTTTCATATAAATGACTGCGATTTAACTTTCAAAAACATTTCATTTTTCAACACTCTGCTCACTTCAAATTGAAGTCTGTACATTGGATTTGGCCAAGCATGTCACAAGAAACCTCACACTTACAAATGATTAACCCATGAAGGTCTAGCATGGATTAAATATAAAAGAAGCAGCCATGCAATACCAGGCAGATAGCACTCACCCTCCTGAGTTTTTAACAAGTTTTTGCATGAGTAGCTCCAGAAAGCTGAAAGCCAATTCCCATAATGCTTGGATGGTCTGTTTAGCACAAGTACATCACTGCTCTTCCATATCACTGCTCTAAGCTGAGCACTAAGAAAACTGTCCAACACAATGTCTGTACACATTGCCCACCTGCTGTCGCTATGGGAAGGCAAGGGTGGCTTAACTGGGCTGACGAGTGCAATTCCCTCTGTTCTGTCGCACTCAGCTCCCAGCATAGTTTAATTTGATTTGGAGGAAAGGAGTTGAGTATCTAAAGCATCCTTACATTCCTGAGAGACTATTGTAGGTGACATGTTTTTCCTTCCAACCCTCCTTATGTCCATCCAGGTTCAGCAACCCCACGAATCTTAGAGGAATCCAATCTTTCCTCAAAAAAAGCCCCAAATCATCAACATTGTTAAAGATTACTGTATATGTAATATGAAGACTGTTGTTGGATAATAGCTAAATTCATTCTCTTCCTCATCCTGCCTTGCTTCCTTCAGCTGAAGGCTGGACTGGGTATCTGATGAAAAAGTATCACAAAATGCTATCAAGAAAGCAAGCACAATAGAAAAAAATGTCACAATAAATAATTGCGGATTTGTCTATAGAGAAGTAATGAAAATGGATTAAACTAACTGATGCAAAATTCACACACTAAACTTGCAGGTGAATGCTCTAATTCAAAATTGAAGTAAATCAAACCTAAAATAAAACTATGTCTGCAACAGCAGGAGCTGGGCTGTCCAACCTTGGAGGTTATTCAGACAACTTTTTTCAGACAGAAGGTGCAGCAGTGCTCCGAACAACTCCACTTCACTCAGTTAGGATTTCCTGCAGATTCTTCTGCTTGGTTCCTACAACAGGCTTCCTCATTCAGCAATCTGTTATTCCTGAGGATGCCATTCCTAAGATCCAAAGATGTGATGCACATCTGGTCACAGCTGTGTCAGATAGAAGCATTCTCTTTTAAGTCTTTAACACACTCCTCTGGTAGGGGAAGCATGCAAAAATACATAGGCAAGAATTTATTTCAAGCAAGTTCCTGCCACCAGAATGAGTATTCAACAGGTAAGAAACACTTAAGCTTCCACAACTCAGCTGGTTGGGGAAAAAAAGAAAAAGAAAAAAAGGAAAACTCATTTGGAAAGTCTAGTTGTTAGAAAATTCATTGAATACAATTTAGTGGTTAAAAAAATCACTATATATAATGTACACTTCAAGAGATGATTCAGTAATAATGGTGACATGAAAGTTTTATAGGCAGCTTTAGCTGTCAGAAGAGTTCCTACATTATAAAATCAATGTTCAGTGGGATTTTCAGCAGATAAAGTAACTCTTCTTATATCTATAGGGAAAGCTTTGTCCAGTTTAGTTTTTTATTTTAACTAGTTCAGCTTACAGCTCTCACTGTATTTCCCTCTAGCCTCCAACACAGAACTACTATGTACATATAAATGATCTTTCCCCCAACCCAAAACTATTRGTGTTTTAAAAAGGTAAAGCCCTTATCTACACAAGCTTCTAAAGCATTAAAGCTTCKGTTTCCCAAGAAGAACGTATACACAAAGTCAAGCCATGAATTTAGAAGATTAATCAAAGTCAGAGAAACTGTGATTCTATGATTAAAAATATGCAAAACTATCAATCTTCACTCTGCTGATTTTTACACATTAAATCAAAGGACCATAAAATGTGAGCTGCTTCTGGCTCAATGTTCATCACCAAATACAGAACTTTGTACCAACATGAAATGTGATTAATTCCTTATTAGAAAAAGAAACCCTCAATGCAGTCAGGAACATGCCAGTAAGCACCCTGCTTGTGCGGAAAATGAGTATCACCAAGTCAAAAGAACTACTT
Source organism: Phoebastria nigripes (assembly GCA_035582835.1). Taxonomy (NCBI): domain Eukaryota; kingdom Metazoa; phylum Chordata; class Aves; order Procellariiformes; family Diomedeidae; genus Phoebastria; species Phoebastria nigripes. The sequence goes on along the minus strand of JAYKAV010000165.1, from coordinate 101,126 downwards.
GCAGAGGTTGAAGAAAATACATTTTCTGTTTGCATGTTCTCTTTCCTCCACCCATTGAAAGAATCTTTTTCTTTTGCTATTTGACCTTCACAGCCACCAGGGCAGGGATCATTTTACATGTACGCACAGCGATCAGTACAACTGAACCTGATTCAATCAAGATCGTGCTCAAAAATGCTACGCAAGTTATCATATATCAAATGTCCATTTTTTCCAGAAAAAAAAGGTAGAGGACAATTCACTATTGCAATTGATCTGTTCAGGAAAGAGGAAAACAGAAAAAAGTGGCTTTCATGATTTTCCCCTCCAGGGCAACTTGGGACACAAGAGGAGTCATATCGGCATTTCCCCCACAAAAGACAGTGGTGATCTGATTTACTGCTGCACAGCTCAGCAGAGTACAGAAGCCAAGGCTATCTGTACTCCAGGCAAAGGTCTGGCGATCATTCATCTAATCCTCAAAGGGTGACAAATCTGTAGATTTCCACTTGGAAAGGAAACAAACTCTTCTGAGGAGCACCTGCTAAGTGATAGGCACGGGAATACTTTGATTTCCGCAGGTGAGAAAAAGAGAAATCAAGCATTGTTAGAGTGAAACAACCTTGTGGCTCACCAGTAAACCAAGACGACTGTGGTATTCTGACTGAGGCTTGCCGAAGGAACATGTAACACCATCTGCTGAGGGGAGGCAAATTCAGCCAAAAGAGGTGTGCTGAAAGCAACCAAAACTCCCAGGGTCACAAAGGAGCTGAAAGCCCACTTGCTTTCTGCTTTGTGTGTCAAGTTGAATGGTCCTTTTTGAATGCTTTGATACTTTAAAATCTGCTGTCTTATCAACAAAGCTTTCTCCTCTCAACCATCAGACGTTAACTTCTCAAGGGAACTTGCACTTTTGACTGCAAATCAGCTCTTCAGTTCTGCTAAGGAGCCATGGGGATCTACACTGCTTTCCTACTTTTAGTGATGCAAAAACCAAGGGCTCTTGCTGTTTGCAGCATGGATTTTGAGAGGGCTTCATGATGGGTCAGCAATGCACTTAATTCAATCAAAGTAGATAACACCTCCTTACCATGGGAAGATAAAATCACATGCAGAATGCCAGCAGCTAACAGTGCACTCTAACACTGAACCAAGGCCACTGGGACGAGCAATCCGTGTGCGCACAGAGGTTGCAGAGGGCACTCGGCTAGCTCCTGCTGTGAGAAGGGGGCATGGTGCAATGGATGTATTACTAATTAGAAGTTTTCCTTTGGGTGACATTAACAGTGTGCATGGCATGCTTGGTCACCCCCATTGAGCTGAGTTTAATTTCATGAAATTATTTCTCATTTTAATTGAATGCAGCAGTCTATGATCAATAAAGGGAAGTGTTATCTTAACTGCTGATCACTAATTCATAAAGATGCTAGTCTTCTACCAATAATACTGAAGGGCTGGTTTGTCTGTGTCCTGGTTTTGGCTGGGATAGAGTTAGTTTTCTTCTTAGTGCTGTGATAACACACTGATGTTGTTAGTTGTTGCTAAGTACTCTGCTAGTCAAGGACTTTTCAGCTTCCCATGCTCTGCCAGGTGCACAAGAAGCTGGGAGGGAGCATAGCCGGGACAGCTAGCCCAGCTGGCCAACGGGGTATTCCATACCATGTGACGTCATACTCAATATATAAATGGAGGGCGTGGTCCAGGAAGTAGTGATCGCTGCTTGGGTATCGCTCAGCGGGTGGTGAGCAACTGCATTGTGCATCATTTTGTATATTCTATCATCATCATCATCATTATTATTATTATCATCATTATTTTCCCTTCCTTTTCTGTTTTATTAAACTGTCTTTATCTCAATCCACGAATTTTACTTTTTTTTTTCCTGATTCTCTCCCCCATCCCACTGAGGGGGAGGGGAGAGTGAGCGAGCGGCTGTGTGGTGTTTGGCTGCCTGCCGGGTTAAACCACAACAGTCTGATTGTTTTTAATGTATGCTAAAAAATGGAAAATGAACAAAGCTCTTTCTTCATACCTTGAAATAAGCTGTTAGATGACTTCCATTCGTATCTCCACTCCATTCATATCTCCACACCATTGTACCAAACCATTGTACATCCAGATCTATTTGAAGATTGTGTAACTGTGTAAGAAGTTTCCACACAGAGAACAGCTCCCATAGAGACATGGGATAAAAAGTGTGATACAACATGCATAACTCCATATTAGAGCTTTGTCCAGCAGTCTCTGAGTTTGATTCAGAACACAAAGTTTGATAGGATTTAGAGACTGCGATATCAATTTGTCATTCTAGGAGAGGGTAAATGCAGTTACAAATACCTACTATGAAATCAAAAAGCACTGGAGTCACGGATGCAAAGCACTGAATTGATACAGTTCCATTCTGCCAGTTCACATAAAAAAGAAAATAAATTATGTAAAGAGTAACTTTATGCCAGCTTTATATCCAGTCCAGCACAACATGATTTAACATAAACTTTGTCAGAAGAAACGCTATCAGCTGCTTTGAATAATCCCACAGAAATATGATAATAGACCTATACCTAATCTAGACAAAGTCAGTACCGTTGAGTGAACTGCTATCACACAAATACAGTAATAATAGCAGAATTATAGTTTCAGAAAAGCAAAATAAGGTGCTGATTACTAACTCTGCTAGATAAGGATTACTAGGCACAATGCATGGAAGACTCAGGACACGATGAAACTGTACAGCAATATCTAAGCTAGCTCTAAACGGCTCCTTCTAGCTCCTTCAGCGCAACACTAGTAAGGCTGATGTAGCACAGGGCTCAGTTCTGCCCACAGAGCTCAAACAAAAAGTAAATACTAGCAAGACTGGCACGCATTGAATCTTGCATTCATGGTGATTGGATTTAATGTGCACCACTCTCATAGATGAGTTAAGTATGTTTTCTCTCAGATATCCTCCCTTAGGGGCTCTTCATCTTGTGTGTGGTTCAGAGAATGTTTTCTGAATGCATTTGAGAAATATTGATTAGAAGAGTATTTACAAATATAGGACCAAAGCCAACTGGAAACGAAGTCAAAAGTTTTCAGTGAGCACTGGATTTAGCTAGTCCTTGTCAACAATAACATTTCCTATCCCTTTTTCCTCATTTGTTATAAATCTCAATTCATGGCTGTGTACTGTAAATGGAAAGATTTGGAATTAAGAAGATGAAATAAAATACCATCTTTTAAATATGCAATATTGAGTTTATAGCTTTTATTCCTCTGGCATCTTGTCAACATAAAATAAAAAGGCTCAGGAAATCTAAATGAGAAAAGCCTCACTCACATACTTTATCAGTGAAGAATTTCCATGGCAATACTGCTTTGAAGCTAAATGGTTTTATTTATAGACAAAGCAGTTTTCATAGTTCATTTGCATTTTCTCCAGATTACTATAACCATACATGATCAGTTGTTAAGATCTACAGATATTATCTATGCAGTGCCAGCAATTCACTTAAATATTTAAAATATGAAATGATAAATAAATTAAGTGCTCATGCATCTTGCTATATTCACAATAGACTGCAAGGGAATGCAGTCATCTCCCAGCAGAGTACAGCGCTGTGTAATAGTACAGAATGAACTAATATGGTCACTTTGTGGAAACATGCAATAGAAATGTTGAGAGCAGTATAATGGGGAGTGAATGGGAAGGCATGGGTGTGGAAGCACCAGAAGGAACAGCAGAAGAAGGAATATACGGGTGGCAGGTGCTGACGGCAGGTCACGATCCAACAAATCTACAGTCAATTTCTCAGAAACTCCCAGATGAGAAAAATAAAGGATACTAAATAGAGACTAAACCCATTACAAGATGGTGGTGGGAAAACACAGAATAGGGGAAGAGCCAAGACAACACCCAGATAAGAAAAGTAAGTAAATCCTAATGATGGAGAGAAGCGAGACACCATAGACAAAAGGATCACAATTACCATGACCTACTAAAGGATACAACACGCACATTCAAAACCAACACATACTCAACCAAGCTTGGAAGGATGCAGGATACATAACAGGGACTAGATAGCCAGCATACCTTGTCCTCTGCTTTGACTCCAGGAATCCTGGCCAGGCCATGTGGGAAACACGTCTTGGTGCCTGGATGCTACCCTGCCCACTTGGACATATGCATCTTGGTGCTTATGAGAGCGTGAATGAAAGCATTTGTTTTAAAATAAAATCACCTTCTTCTCCCATTGATAATTATCACATTATTGTAACATTAATTGCCATACCTTCCCTTGGAGAACTATAAAAGGTAGTTCCAGCTTTTGCCTTCAACCTTGATGTGGGGGAAGGCAGGAAAGAAGGAAGAACAGTCCACAAGTACTCCCTCCCATTGAAAACAAAAGCAATAAAGATGTGGAAATCTAGCAAGAAATGTGCTTTCAGTGTTTATTTCTTGGCAGAACCACTGTCAGTTGCTCTAGCAGAGGCAGAGAACACGTAGCGTTTCATTTGCAGAAACCTGTAATTTAGCTCAGATATTTGAGAGTACTGCCTGCAGCTTTGCAGGAAAGTTCTTTGCTAGTACTCCTAATAAATATTCACACATAGTTAACCTCTCATCAAGATAACTCTGTCACTGAAGCCCACAAATAGGCGATTTTTTTCAGGAACAATATGACCAAAAAACCTGGAGAAGGCTCAAGAGCAAAAGGCCTCAGCTTCCACTGAAGTGGACCACAGATTGGGCCATCCAGGAGCAGTGGAAGTGCAGCATACTCAGGCCTTTATTTCATAAAAGCCAGGTCTTCAAACCGCACCAGCCGGAATGGAAAAGCAATTGTCACCAGCAATACATACTCCAAGCAGGACACACTGCTAAGGACATAGCTACACCATCTGAGGTACAAATGTTACAGCTAGCATCAAGCAAACTGGGATGCCTCATGGAGCAGCCCAGTCCCACCCAGAGACACTCAGTGCAGACCCTGAAAGCAGGAGAGCTGTTGGCTCAGCAAGCACCACAGCAGCCTGCTCTAAATGACCAGGCAGTCATACTCCATTAACATTAATTTCTCTTTGCATGCAGTCTCCCAGACAGCAAATGCTGGAGTCATCCAAGTGCAAAATTAGCATTTTGCCCCAGCCAGCCAGCAGCACAGCTGGCCGACAGCTCTTCAAACAAAGTAGAAAACTAAGAAAAATTCTTGGGCAACCTCTTGTTTGCTACCAGCATAGATACCACTTATGACAACTCCTGGTTAAGTGCTTCCTCTTTTACAGGAACTGTAAGACACTTCAAGCTTTCGCTTATGCAAGTTTAAAACCACGTCTGCCTTGTATTTGCCACAAAGAACAGGCAACGAGAGTGAGAATAAAACTATCCTTCTGAGTATCACAATAACAGGACAGCCATATGATGGGGCAGCCACTTCTGTTAGCCCCCATCAAATCAGAACACACAAATCCCATTTCCTCTTCCCCCCAACACCTTTGCTTTCAAGTCTGTGGTGTTTTAATCCTTGATTTGTTGATGGAGGAAAGGTTGCTGCTGTTGACTTACTGAGATCAATGGCTCTCCCACTGGTATGAGACATGTCAGAAGAGGAAACTTTAACTGTGACTCTTGATGGGCACGACAAACACAACTATCTTTCTTACAGCCAGCATGAGGGACCATTCAGGGTATTGACAGCTACTCTGTTTACTGCATTTAAAGAAGCGCCCAAGAACAAAGGAGCTGCCTTCAGTTTTACAGAAGAGCCACCGGTTCATATGTCTAAAGAGTAAGTGAAAACCAACAACTGCAGAATTCTTACAATAATTTAATGCACACCACAGGGCCATCCAAAATCTCATGAAAACAATACATACTCTTTAGCTCCAGTAACCATATTACTGGAAATAGATTTTGCACAATCCTCCTTCAAACAGCCATTTAAACCTCAGGCTTAAAGGAGATTATGCTGTTTGCTGATTTAAGCTGAAAGGGAACTTGTTCCAGTCATCTGGGGGCTCCAGAGGCAAAAGCTCATCTGCCAAATTCCCTCTTTATCCTAGTACAATGTACAGCATCTAAATTTTGATGATAATCTTGAAGCAAAACGACTTTCCTTTCAAAGATAATGTTTAAGTCAGTTTCTGAAGCTTTTCAGGCTTTTCTAGGGATTGTTTCAACTTTGGTCTAACAGTGATATGATGTTGCCTGATCTGCTTGATCTATGAAAGGCGATTTACTTCAGTATCAGTAGAGATAACCCTTCTGGAAACCTTCATCTCATACCCAAAACACAGAGGCCAGTCAGCTTCTTACAGGTATAAGCTGCAGAGAAGTGAAAAATTGAAAGCACAGTCTAACAAGGTATTGCTGTGGGACATAAACTCAGCATTTATCTCCAGTTCTGCTGTCCACTCCCTGCATTTCCCTGGTCACATCTACCCCCCCCGGGCTTGCAGAGAAGTGGCTGGGCCCAGGCATGGCTGCTCCCTGTGATGGATTTTGGTACTTATGCAGCCACTGTGGTCCAGTTGCTGCCGTTCACTCCAGACAAGCTGAGAAAACAGCCATGTTCCCATGCAGCAGCAGTGGCCAAGTCAGCGGGAGCTGCCCTGATCATACCTCTGCAAGCACCAGCCTAGCAGCACAGGCCACAGACTTGTTTTCTGCATCACACCCTGTCAACTAATTAGGGAAACAAAACCTTTTGCTACCAGGCAAATTAAGGTAGCTCCACACTGTTGAGTATAGCAGAGCCCAGGTCTCACACAGGTTCTCCTCCTGGTAGTGTCACAGGAAGGAAATGTGACAAATCCCCCATGAATATCCAGGGCTGTTCAGACAGAGTAAAGTAGGAATGACAGCCCATGTTGTTCTTCACACCACTTCTTTGCAATTTCCTCTGTTATTTTTGCTATTTTATACTGTGAAACTGAAAAAGCTAAGGAGAGATTGTATAGTGAATCTTAACAAGTCACTTCTCCAAATATTTCCGATACCGTATACTTCTCAGACCCTGCCATACCAACTGGGGTCTCCGGTGACACACATCATTTTCCTTCCTGTTATCACAGTTGGGATACTTCCCTTTCCAGACTCTAACCTTTATTTTCCACAATTTTTAACACTTGATGAAAAGGCAACAAGAATGTATAATACACTACATGAGAATTTAAAAGGCAATGCAGTGGAAAACTGTTAATGGTTAAATGCATCATTATGCCCGGCAATATTACACAATTAACAAATTTAATCATTTAACACTCTAACACTTCAAACTTTCATTAAATGTGTAATTTCATATATGAAATAATTATTCATTTATCAATAGGAGATGACTCCACTTCAGTACAGAAGTAAAAAATACAATTAGATGCAGCAGGGCAGAACGAATTTCTGGTAGTAAGATGGGATGGAGCTGTGTGTGCAACTCTTCCATAAGGCCTCACAGTCAAACTCATAATTCTCATAGGACACAATGCCTCTAAATATCTTGGGTCATTAGCAAAATTACATAGCTAATGAAGGGCAAATTAATGGATCTCTGGAACATTTTATAAGCCTGTAAGAACAGCTACTTGTTATACATCACTAAGAAATAATTGCAGCAGAGTCAATCACAAGAACTCATTAAGTTCTAACAATACAAACTGGGCAAGCTATTCCCCAAGTAGAATCTCCTCTGACTGTGTGGCTGGTATGTCCCCAGGCTCAGCTGGTGATTGGAAGAGGGGGTTAGGAAGATGAAATTTCAGGTTTGCAATATAGGCCAACTTTGGGCTTACAATCCCCACTGTTAAGGGCAGGGAATCTGAGAAACCCAAGTTGCCTGCCTTAGGGCAAACCGCATCTGGAGCCTGTCAAACAACTCCACACATTTGTGGAGAAATCAATTTTCCTACAGAGAATGTGCAGGAGAAATCATGAGGGGATGACACCGATACAGGAGAAATAACCGGAGATACTTACGAGGCTTTGACATATTCCCCACTAGGTCAATGTTGGCAAGGCTGTTTAAGTAAAGGTCTGTGACACAGAGGCCATCCTGCAGTTGACTCAAATATGGCACACACCTCATTTAAACACGCATTCAAGAGTAGGTAGTCCTGAGCCATACTCATTCAGAACATGCACTGCATGTGTCAGCAGTAAGGAAGTTTGGTAAAAAGAGTAGCACGTCTTAAAACAAATCAGGATGAGTTTTTGCAATACCAAAGGATCTGACAGTTGCTGCTCTGTAATTGGTCCCGAAATGAGTGTTTTCAGTATCACTTCACAGAGCAATGTACAAGTAGCTGAAAGGGAAAAGAAGCTGAAGACAGAACTTCCATGCAAAGGTTTTAACAAGTTATGTAGTTTTGTTGGATTCCCCCCCTTTTTCAAGAAAAAGAAGAGCTTTTCACAGGACAAGTATGTAACGTAACATGTATGTTAAATACAGCACTGTCCAACTAGACTAGATCTAAAGGTCTCAGAGACCTCTATTGGAATCCTCTGAAGAAAATGTAAGAAATTTCAACTGGAAGACGAGGAATCTTTTGCCTTCTCCATATATGTCTACTGATTCACACATATCTATTAAAATCCCAGGTATGTAGCTTAATAGCCCTCTTAAAAAAACATTAACAACACAATAGTGAATATAGTCTGAAATCCACATCAATGGCTGATCTCCAGAGCTCCCAGCTTCAACAGCTCCCTGTGGCAATAAGTTTCATAGTCTAATTCAATACTATGTTGTCTTTACTAATTTCATTAAAGCTCCTTATTGAGTTCATACCAAAACTGCAGACTCCGGCTCTCAGCACTCCTCCTGAATCTCATGCAGTTTTTAAACATTAGACATTACATAATTTCATCTTAACCACCTAAAGAACTGTAAAGGACTCCTATATAAAACAGTCCTTTGCGACTAAGGAAAGACTCCATAGGACCATAAAACAGGAACCATGGAAAATAATGATTCATTTTTCAGCTTCCAGGAACATTGCTGGTTTCACTGCAGTCCACAGAGGAGTCATACATGCTGCTTTGCTAAATTCCTGACTGACTCTGCAGTCAAATATATCACACTGGGCAAAGGTGAACGCTAGCAACATCACTGGAGGCCTTTGCTTGACGCACTGTCATTTCCAATTGCAACTTGATGTGATTTCTACCAGCCTATTTTTTCGCACTGCATTGTACTTTATTAGTTGCAATTGAGAACAGTGCTTTTCACATACTATGACAAAGAGTCAGAGAGAATGAATGAACAATTTTCTCACTGGGCCAGTATCAGTACATCTCAATTCAGGTTGGACTCATAACATTTATAATAGAATTGAGCAGTGCAAGATCTACTACTCATGTGTGTGGTAAGAAGGTCAATGTCTGGTCAGTAGGTTTTATACTCTCTCTCTAAAGCATATATCAGATTTGGAATTTCCTAGTCCATTTCTCTTGGTCCCATTATGTGCTGGCTGCTTTTGTTCCTGCACATGCATTATAGAAACACAACAGATATATGTCAGCCACATATTAAGTCCATGAGCTATTTCCAAGGTTTGCAGTGCTATCTATTGGTATATAGCACACTGTCACCTTAAAGGATGACTTCGTGAATAGAGGCATTACATGGAGTTGAGTTTAGGCTCAATCCTTACATGCTGGAGAGCTGTCTCAATTCCTGGAGCAACCAGAATGTAAGAAGTGACCACTCAAGTTATTGACCTGGACCAGGTTCTTTAAAAAGGCTATACTTTTTTGTCTATTCCCTTTTATGCTGTATTCTAATACTCTTTTCAGTGCAAGGATTGTCTCCTATCACGTGTTCTCTGATAGGTAGAGGTAATTCATATGGCATAACTTTGGGCACCAACCCTGAAGAACAAAGTTCAGTGCCTGGTCTCTCTTATAAAGGATGGAGAACAGCAGGCTGCTCCAGGGGGCAATTTGATTTTGACCAGACAATGGTTACTTTATCTTCTTCAAATGAAGAGTCAGATTTTCAGTGAGACTTAATTACAAATTGAAATTCGCTTTTTACTAATACAGACAGTGCAAGATTAAGTTAAATTAGCTGTTTTGTTGAACAGTTATGCTAGCAAATTCATTTTTTTTAGAAATATATTAAGAGAAGATCACAATCAAAGCTGAATTCATTTCAAAGATGAATGCCACTTTTCATGCATCAAGCATTAATCTATTAGTAGTTCCTGTGAAATCAGTTCAGCTCCTTGTAAGGTATAGCAATACTCTGCAGAAGTGGGGAAAGTATAGCTGGATCCTTTTAAACTGAGTACATATTTGTGAAGAGTATTTTATGCTGCTACATGGTTTACACAATTAGTAAGAGACTCAACACAAGATTTTTTTTTTCCCAGCCTCAGGATATTGAGGAACTTTCAAATATGTCCAAATGTAAATATAAGAACCAATCATCTCATCAATAAAAATCCAAATCTACCACTGATTGTGCAAAATGTTTGGTATACACACTGACATCTCAGCAGTATTCCCTTTTCCAGATTGCAGCAGCTACTGCAAATGCAATTAGCAGACTCAAATTAATTTCACTGCACAAACACTGTCATAAAAATCTAACAAAGCCTGCTGGACTGTGGTTGTTAAAAACGGTTCCTGAATGCCCCTAGAGCACCTTGGCTGAAATCGCTCCAAGTTCTCTGCTTCCAGTACAGCTTCTCTGACCACTATGTTCCTGCATCTCTATGTGCCTTAAAAAGTTAATGGCTTCTTTATTTTGTCTGTTATTTTTAAGCCCTGAGGCTGGCATCCCTAAAAAGAAGACGTAATTGGTGGAGCAGAATCCTAACCCAATATAAATCAAAAGAAGTAAATTCAGATCAGCTGAGAACATGGCTGGGAAGTACAAACCTTCTTCCTGGTGGAGGTTGCCTTCCCTTTGCAGAAGGAACCCCAGTAGCACAGAAATGCCAAAGGCACTAAGAAGAAACAGCTACATTTCTAAATCTCTGCACCTCCCCTGTAAAGCTACCAGCACACAAGCAGATGCAGCTGCCCCCCAAAACTAGGCCTACGTGATCATTATGAAAGCTGTGGTCCAACAAGATGAAACACTTCCCCCATATATTTTTTGATATGTTGTGTTCTTCAAAGCCCTTTTAAAAATCCACCCAGCCCTCACAGTAGCCTTCCGTAAAGAATGGTTGGAAGAATCCCAAACTTAAGGAAACTGCCACAAATAGCTAAAAGAAAAAAAATACTAATGAGCTGAAGTGACTCAGATCACCAAGAGGTTTATTTCAAGACTGGGAGTAAAACTGGAAGATCCTGATTATGGGCAGTGTCAAACAACCCTCTGTATCAGAAGCTATTCTGACCTGAGTATAGTAGTTGTATGAAGGTGCATTGATAGACCTAGGCTTCCCCCCCCCGTCCTAATCATCACTTCATGTGAAGTATATCTTTCAGACAGGAGAACCAAGCTTTCAGAGGAAAAAAAAACCACAAACAAAACCACATCCAGTTTTAAGGCCTGAAATCATGTAACAAGCCTAAATCCAGACCTCTAAGGCAAACTCTAGTTCCAGGGACTGTTTCCCTAGTTCAAAAGCAAGGCGGACTGAGTAGATATCTGCTTATGCACAACTGCACAGTACACTCATTCCATGGACCAAGCTCTGCACACTCGAAACCCAGCAAAGCAGCTGGGCTTTTGAAAAAAATGATGTTATGAAAATATAGAGAATAGGTTTGTTTCCGAGACAGTGAGCTATAAGAGACTGTTTTTTCCAGTCCTGCCACAGAATTCCCATCTGACACTGGCTAAGTTTCTTGTACTGTGTGACACTTCCTATTTTAAAAATGTGTGTCTTTGTCTGGTCTATAAAAATCATCCAGATTCCAAGGCAGGATATGATCTAAAACGTGTCTGTGGGCATCACTCTTCCTCTCTGTGCCCCAGATAACCAAGTAACCTTGAGCTTAGATTGCTTGTTATCATATAGTTATCCCCACTGGCAGTGCTCTGACTTGAGATAAGTAGTCATAATGTGTTCTTATGATGTACAGGATGTTCTGAACGGTCAGCAAAATGCTATGCTGATATAAGGTTTTTCTAGAATAGCACTAGGCATTTAAACTCTGGTTCAGGAAATCTGAGCATGAGTACAATTTTAGAAAGCAACTCTAAAAACAGTGCCTCCTTACACAACACAACTGTCAAGAGTCCCAGAGTTATTTTTTTGACAAGAATAAATTGGGGGACCTATCTTCTGCTCCTGTCAATGCTGTGCAAAGCTTTGGGAGAGAGTCAAATGTCACCCTCTGCCAAACAGTTTACTAATGTGTAGTTCTGTCACAGCAGATAGTAAGGGAATCACCCAGGATATCACAACAACTTAGTAAGCCATCTGGGAGCAAATGTAACTCACTGAGATGTGGCAGAAGCTTTCTGCAGGGTAGCTGTACTGTCACCATGAAACAGGTGTGGTGCTTCCACTGGGTAGCCTGCTTCTATGATGACAACATACTACTATATTGTAGCAGCCCCAGCCACATCTTGACCTGGTCCCTAACTTGGGCTGCCTTTGCACCTTGAAAGCTGTTCTGCTGTCTACAGCAGTGTTCAGACTTGGACTCAGCAGCTTGCTCTTTGTTTTTGGCAAACAGGCTGCTCACCTGCTCCTTGTCCTGCACAGGTCCTTTGTGAGTAAACACTTCAAAGGGATTTCTTCCTTCGATGAGGTTTCTTCCCAGCTTGTACTACACCAGAGGCAGATTTAGGGCATTAAGGTGCCGCCTCTGTTTCAGACAGGGTAATTAAACGGGGGCTGGACTGTAGCCCAAGGCACCTAGTCATTTATATAGGATGGGCTCCTCCTATGTAAGTAGGAGCTTTTATATTGGCTCTGGCTACAGAAGCATGAGTCTCTAGGGTTGGCACCAAATGATTTAACTGTAACTTCACTCATTTGTGCACCATTGTTGTGGTTTAACCCTGGCCAGCAACTAAACACCACTTGCTCACCCCCCCACTCCGGTGGGATGGGGGAGAGAATCGGGAGGGCACGAGTAGGAAAACTCGCGGGTTGAGATAAAAACAGTTTAATAATTGAAATAAAACAAAGTAGAACAGTAATAATAACAGTGATAACAACAACAACAATAGAATACACAAAGCAG
>JAYKAV010000165.1:64967-87831 GCA_035582835.1 Phoebastria nigripes | reverse complement strand
CCTGGCAGGGCATGGGAGGCCGAAAAGTGCCCGGTGCAAGCACCACCCAGCAACACCCAAAACATCAATGGGCCATCAACGCTCCTATTATACCAAACCCAAAACACGGCACACCCCCCAGCTACTGGGAAGAAAGTTAACTCTGTCCCAGCCGGAACCAGGACAACCATCTAAACTGTCCAGACACAAGATGGGAACAAAAACTCACATTCAACATGAGTGACTTCAGACAAATATCACTGGACTTCCCAAGGAGAGGCACACACAAGAGCAAAGAAATTTCAAAAAAAGACCAGAGGCATGCCTGTCAAGGGAGCACCATCCATCTTGAGAGAGGGACGAAGTGCTGCCATCTCTCTGCCCCAGTTCTGAAAGTGCATCAGATCATTCCTAAGGTAGTTTTATTTATTTATTATCTCCAACCAGCAGTCTCCAGCCCCATATAGCCGTGATGGTACCTGCAAAATCACTGAGCTATATATATAGAGGAACTACAGCAGCAACAAGGAGCCCCTTTAGGAGCGTCCCTTGTGGTACTGTGCAAGTCAGTCCTGTCAGAAAGGTTATCAAGAAGTGAGAAAGACATTCACCCAAAGCACACCCATTCGGTGCAGCAGGCAGGATTCAGCCAAAAATCTTGTGTAAAGTAGGTAAAGGCCTTGTTCCAGGACAAGCACTGGGAATCGGTAAACTCCACCTCACCTAAATGAAAAGCAGTAAACTGTTTATCTGTGCTGAAACTGGTTGTTCAACCCTGCCAGCTGCAGCTGCTCAGGAAGCATTGACTATGCTTGTGGGGACAGGCTGAGCAAGCACTAGTGGATGGAAGAAAAAATGGTCTGGGAAATTCCCCACATACAAGTGTCTCACTACAGTTTGGAGCAGCTTTGCTCTTCAGCAGCCCAGTATCCCTGGCAAGCAGCCTGCTTCCTGCTAGATCACTTCAAATACTCACCTGTGAGATGGTTAAACCTACTTTCTCAGTTGCAGTAGTCCCTGTCTCAAAGCCTGGCACTTGCACAGTACCAGCTTAGCTTTTGTGTTGCAGTCATCTAATCTATTTTGCTATCTCTCAGCTCAGAGAACAACTCCAAGAAACAAGCCCTTTTGCCTGAAGGCACCAACTCAAAGAATTGCTGCAAATCACTGCACCGTCTTTACTTACTCCTGTACAGGAATAAAGAGCCAGTTGTGCCCCTCAAAAATTCTTCTGTGTCATGTATTAAAATACAATAAAAAAATTAATGTATCCTGATCATCAATTTATAAACAAGAGAAATTCCTTCAAAGTAACCGGAGCTGCATTGCCATGTCAGGGGCAAGAGAGTCAGGCCTGTTGTTTGCTGTTCTGTAYAGAACTGAGGGTGGCTGACTGTGGGGTAAGGTACATATTGTCGCCTACGCTGGCTTACTTGGTCTTTTTGCAATATTTAACTCTGGCTGAACAGCAAGAAATATTGGTGAATTTATTTCTGAATGCAGGGACAATACAGAGAAAAGGAACTACACTGTAAACAAGGCAACAGGGTTCAAATGTGTAGCTTTTCTGATGCATGCCAGATCCGTTCCAAGAAGAGGTAAGCATGACTGTCTCTCCATCTAGAAAGTCAGCACCCAAAAGTGAAGCAGATCTCCCAGAGTATGTCTATCACAGCATTCTCAGGCAGACTTGTTCACTATGTCCATGTGTGGTGGTGCATTCCTCCCCCCCTTCTCCTGAGCCACTTGTTGGTCTCAGAAATTCCCGTGGAACCTTGGCCTTGGTGTACTGAGTCTGGCAGTTGAGCGCTCCTTGACTGTATCAAACTCTGCATAGCTGAGGCTGGGAACGTACTCCCACTGCCTGGCCCAGGTGTCATCCCCTGATACCCTTATCTGGGCCCTAGCTCAAGTGAAACAATACTAAAATTCTGAAGGTTTCAGTAACTACCACCTCAGACTGTGGCCAGGATGGAAATTTACAGATGACTAAAGCCAATCATCTTGTGAACCTATAAATGGTGGTCCTAAGTGAGACCCTTTGAGCTCTCCTGGACCGCAGCGGGCTGCGCCCAACATCTCCCTCTGAGTGGGATGCCTCTCAGAGGTCACGACCTTTCAGGTCTGCAATATTCAGAGGACCGTTGCTGAAAGCTGACAACAGGACCTGGGCTGAACCCCCTTCACTCCTCGAAGCTCAACGCTCACCCGTTGAGAAAAATGCTGAGACATTTTACATGAATATTCCTTCACGGAACTTGAGGGGAATTTTTAACAGGTACCTTTTGTACATTTATATATATATTTCTCTGTGTGTGTGTGTGTGAACTAATAGTAAGCATAATTTGTAATTAAGTCGTGATTGTAGTAGACTCTACTAACTTMCTTTGTAAATGTTAAATTAGTTAATGATTAAGTGCTGCTAAAATATTGTGATCCACCTTAAACTGTGAATGAACCTTAGACTGCTGCTAAACATACATAATCCCTTAACCTTTTTGTATTAGACATAAACCGTTGTCCAAGTCTGAGACTAGGAGTTGATCCAGCCGCACCTAGACTCCTCTCTGAGAAGGAGCTTGGAAAGCAAGGGGGTCTTCTCTGAACCTCGTGACTCAACGGGAGGGTCTCCCATACCCTTTTCATCCTCGGTCTCTGTACTAATCATTCTAGCCCAATTAGAACACGATTTTCCTTCGTATACTTCATCCGTGTAGTAAGTGATAGAGTGAACCTTGCCATCGAACTCTGTTAAGTCGCGTTTTTATAAATCCCTATTAAAATCACTTTCTGCTAATACCTTTGACGGTGATTCTTTAAGCGGCCTCTAAACCACTCATTCGCGACACCATGTTCTAAGTCAGTTGGACATGAATCAGGCCTGAAGGATAAGGTCTACAGACACAGTTAACCAATGCAGAGCTTTGACTAATAAGTGTTAGATATATCTGCCTGAGCTTAGCATTGTGCTGATGTGGCTGCATGACTCCTGGGCAGGTTTGGCTCCAAGTAAAGCAAACTCATACGTACCTGCAGAAAGCTGTGCAAATACCACAGCAGTGACAAGAGCAAGCTGTCTTCTGCTTCAGTGCACCATATCGCCCAGAAGAGCACAGGTCCATTCTCTCCCAGCCTGAAGTTACTGAAGATCCTTCATTTCTTGCAAACAACCAAATTTTGTTATTTTAAACAGATTTTGTTGTAAGACACTGTGGTTCTCCTAGAAATGAAACCAAAGATGTAAAAGCAATTTGTCCTGCCTGGGAGACCTCACCTAGCTCTCAGTTTTACTCACTTCTGAATCATCCAGCCTCTTCAAAGAGTCAAGTTAAACATTAGAGTAACCCCATACTTAAGCATCTGAAGGATTTGTTCATAACTATGAAATTCAGATAGTGAAAGCGAAAGGTAGTTTATTGCCTAAATAGGCAGTTATATGCCTATTTAACATCTATTTAGTGCATGACTTCAGCTGTATTACCATGCTTTTAGTTTATTGGTTGCCAATTTGTAACAATTGTCACAACAGAAAGAAAAAAACAACAGGAAAGAATTAAAAGAAGAACTGGCTCAGGCAAGTGCATCTCACTGGACAATGTGGTTATCAGAAACCACTTAAATTAAAATGGTTTCAAGTGGGCTTTTATCCTTTTAACTTCTTACATCTTCCTGCATCCCATTGTTAATTCACTAACCCACACTGCGAGGCTGCTGTTTACAATTACATACAATTTATTTTGCTAACACATTAAATGAAGGGTCTGAAATAAGCTTCTAAATTAGTTTCAATAGAATAGTTGTTATATTATCATTAAATTTCAGCATATTCCACAGCAGAAAATTTGCTTGGTATTTTGTCTATTATCCCTAGCATAATTTGCAAAAGAAATGGAGGTGTGACTTGATTAAACACATTCAAATAGCTAAGATGTTTCTGCACTTAATTTCATTAAAGAAAATAGCTGTTAGATATTAATTAGCATATCTACTACATGCCATTGTGACTCAATGATCATCCTTTATCTAAATGCATTTGCTTTTGGCAGCAAAACACAAATCCAATAGAACAACTTAAATTACAACCATAGCATAGATGAACTACACTAGCGTCCTTGCAGCTGTAAGTTTGCAACATCCAGCATGAATATAAAAGTCTGTCAAAGAAAACTATTATATACTGCTCCCTACAGAATGGGGAGTGCTAAAGGTGTGTTGGGGGAGAGCACAAGTTGGAAACCACCCTGGAAGAACTCAGTTAAATGGCTTGTTAAAGGTTTGCCCCTCCAGGACACATTACAAGCATCTCTGGGAACAAATTTTCTAGAGGTCAATTGCCACTCAGGTATCTAACAAACTCTTCATTTCTAAAGCTACATAGCAGCAGTCTAAAAGGAAAAACAGATCAGATGAAGTTATGATGCTAGACTCCTGGGTAGAGGCAGGATATCAGTTCAGAAGCGGGTCTGGGGAAAGAGAGTTAAGCCAACCCCAAATACTCATAAAAATCCCATCTGTTGTATTGTCACCCTCATAGCAGGGCTCTTATTTCCACAGCTTTCTCTCTCTAGTCCTGTTGACCTCATCTCCAATACAGGGGGTAAAACTATTTGGCAGCCCCTGTCGAATAAGCTGGAGATGTTCAGCTCCAGGCCTCTGTCACTAGATACACACAGAGTACAAGCCTTCTGCATTGATCACTGAACGAAGTATTGATGTGACATCAAAAGTTGTTCTACAAAGCTGACAGCCATAGAATACACAGCAGTTGTAAGCAAAACCCATACATCAACAGAACTAACAGTGCAGTCTGCACATATCATAAGGCTGAGAAAGTGTGTATTATGGCCATGACATACACAGATCTCCCCTAGTTGTACAGGATCATTAAATGAAAGGAAAAGTTAAACCAGGGTTTGACCAGGCCAGGAGTCATGACTGGCTATGTGTAATAGATAATTCAGGTGGCTTGGCAGCAATTTGAAGCTCACTGTGTTGTTTCAGCTGCTGGATGGCTGAAATGTTAGAATAACAACGTACAACTGGGAGGCAGCACTACCTAGCAGATTGAGTGCTGAACTGGGAGTTCGAGCAGGAAAGCTGGCTACTCACCCTGGCTTTTCCAATGGAGAGAAGCTTTTGACATGTCTCTTCCTCAGGGCTACAGACCAACAGTTTCCAAACTACTTTATATGGGTACTCCTTGTTCTCCTTGCTATCTGTAATCTGTCTTTTCCACCTCAACTCCTTCACCCTCTCTTTGCATCTCAACTACTACCTCTTCTCCCGACCATGGGAGAAACAGGACAAAACCAGCCCATCCATACCACTGTTTATCCCTGTCTTCCCCCCAGCCAGCGATAAAGCCAAATCTCTTGGCCCTGAATCTCTCCAGTTCGCCTGCAATGAGAGACAAGAGAATGGTCCACAGAGGAGGGGAAGGAAGGAACACAGGGCAAAAATCCCTTTGTGAGGCCTCTGTAGCAGGCAGACAGGCAACAGGGTGTCAGAGGATCTGCAATCTCTTTTTATGCTGGTGCATCTTAGTGGTTGTGAGCCACTGCTACAGACTGCTGCTCACCACAAATTATCTCCATTATTACAGTATTTTGTACAAAGGCCTCGTCCCAAAGGAAGCTCTAAGGGTTTAATTCCAGCCTGAATAGTAATAGTCAAAAAGAGTTTCAGGATGTATTTATTAGAAAACTCTTATTTTCACAGACCCTAATGAAGTCATGCTGGCAGTATCTTTTTCTTGGTGCCCAATAGTTTGCAAGAGCAATTAAGATCCAGCAAGAAGTTAGTGTTCAAAATTCCCATCAACATCAGCGTGAGAAGGGACACAGCCCAGCACAGGACCAACTCCTTGGTTAAGACCATAACATCACAAACCACATCAAACCTGACTGACGCCTAATGACAATACTGCCAATAAAAGCAAGTTTTCAAGTTTTAGCCAGCTCTAACCCAAAGTGTGATTATAAAATAATCACCTTCATATAATTAATATGGCGAGAGAAGTGGTGAGGGAGGGAGCAAACCCCTCCTCATCAGAGGGAAAGTAGGTCCTCTGACTGGAATTAACCGTCCAGTGGAATAATGCACACAATTTACAAAAGCATCAGGTTGAGCTGCTATTTTCACAGATAATTTCACAGCAATAAGAAAATCACACTGATTAGATCCCTGCACCATTTTCTAGACAATAATATTCACATTTGCTTAATACCAACTGTGCTACTTAATTGTCAGGGACCACCATTCTCCTCAGCTAAATCGTAACCACCACAAGGCATCTACAACAGCCAACAACCTGGCAGCATCTTTTGCCACTCACTGATCATGGTAATGGGGCCAGGTTACTCGCACCATCTGCTGCAGAGGGGAGATGGGCATTTGGGACTGTTGGTTCAAAGCACTGTTAGACAGAAGACGTGCAATTCCAGACAGATGGAAGGAAGTAAATAAATTTAAAAAACAATCAGAGAGGGAAATAGAAGTCGAGAGAAATCTTCACTCCAAATTCAAGATCTTTCAGTCCCACAGAACAAACCCTGACTTTTCTTAACAAAGCATTACTTTTGGGTACTTGTGCTCATTTTTACTGTGCTAGGGATTGCCAACACTAAGAAAACAGCTTTGACTAGAGTTGACTGGGAAATCAGAAGTATTTTTGGTTTCACATCAGATTAAAACCAAGTTCTTTCAACGGGTAGTAAGAAGACCAGAAAAGCAAATAGTCTGAAGCCTTTGATTCTGAGCCAGACTTGAACCTAGGTTTCCACTATTGTGCAGAAGACATCACAAGTTAGCAGCTATTCTCCCCATCACTCTTGTTATCCCCTACTCTTCCCCTGAGAAACTTTCCTATGAAGGTTAACTCAGTGCTAACTGTGCTTCCACTAATGTCAGGGGCAAAGCTGTTGTCTTCCATGGGAATAGTGGAGAAGTCAAACCTCAGCGTCTTCAGTAGCAGTAAAATGCTACTCTCTGTTTCCGTATATGGGTTTATCCTCTATACAGTTCTACATCTAAAAGCAAATTCAGTCAGAGGCCTGCTTTAGCACAGCCGTGGCTCATAAAAGGTCCATCTTCTACAGACAGACCTTGGGATGATGTTGACAAGTTGGAGCTGTGCTTGCCGATAAACTGAACAGGACCATTTCCAGTAGCATCATCTGGTCATGCCCATGCAGTCTCTCTCAAGACCTTCTAAGAGTAGTAAGATAGCAGGCATTTTAATTTGGGTCTAAAGAAACTTCACTTACAGTCTTGCTCTATTAAATATACAGATAGTACATACAATGTAACTCACCTGCTTGCCTGTCTTCCATGCCAACTCTCAGCATAGAATTGATGTTTTGATGGAATAATAAACCTCTCAAAATCTGAGCTGATAATGGACAGTCACGTTAGATGCTTAAATTATAGCAGCATGAACAGCCTTGCAATAATCAACCCTGCAACTGCCAAAATGTTTTCATTGTTCATTAACTGGAACCTTTTTTGCATTGCTAATCCTAATGAACTGCCATTCTCATTACCATTCCAAGCACTGTCTGTAGCACATCTCTGAATTTCTTTTCCACCCAAATATACAATCTTATTCAACTGGCAGCCTGTTAATGCATTAAAAGCACAGAAATGGCTGCTTTAACGCAACTGTAATAAATCCACAGCACAAGCACCTTTAGGGGGAAGTTCAGTCTTCAAGAACTTTCGTTTAAGTAGGAAAACAGAAGGTCTTTTATTGAAGAGACTGTACAGTAGAGTTCAAGTTCCAAATCCAAAATCCATTGAAGTTAATGGGAGTCTTTCCATTGATTTCTGCGTACACTGAACTGCTTTAACTCCCTCCCTTCTGCTCCTCCCAAAGCATGAATAAGTGAATCCACTGAGAGTGCAGAGATACAGAAATTTCTCGCAGGGAGCATGAACGATGTCTGTGTAGGAAAGGCTCTGTACTTTAATGTACTGAATTACCAATGCCATTTCCTCTACTCTGACTCCACAGTGGCAGAGTTCAAAGAGTTCAAAGCATCCAGCAGTCCTTCTCAGTCTACAAGCCAGGTTCTTCCTTTGCTAAATTTATTAAAAAAATTTTGCACAAAATTTACCACAGGCTCTGAAAAGCTGCAGTTTAATCCTCCATCTGTACCTTGTTTGCAAGCAAGAAGGAGCAGCCCAGAGCCACTTGCTTACGTAGCATCCATCTTCTGTGGAGAAAAAACATTCAGAAAGCATCTTCTATAGCAACAGACCTCAGTTCAGGATATAAGTAGCTTATTCATTAAAGTAGCTTATTCATTAAAGGAGAGCAGAAAATAGATACTTTCACCTCACACTCACTCGAGTAAATAAAAAATGAGTCAGTAACTTCTTAACGGTGGACAGCTCACTCACATAACCAATGAGGGAAGTTTTATGAAAGAAAAGCCAGACGTGGAGCCTGGTTTATTTTCAGTGTGACCCTCTTGTTTTCAAGTATAACAGCCCCCAAACAGAGGAGGTTAACAAAGTATTAGGCATCTTCTTCAAGGAATTTCAGCTTTGAACCACTGTTTTGTTCTAGAGAGGCAGTTGTTTCCTTCAGTCGTAAAGCAGGGAATATATTTCTCTCCCCTTCTCAAAAGAGACTGCACCTCCAGAGAACACCACATCTGAAGAAGCAGTATGTATTGTTCAGAGATTGAGCAATTTCTAAGTTGTTCTATGACAAAAACCTTCAACATTAAAATAGCTCCAAATGGATGTATGAGCCCTGAGTTCTCATATTAAGCAGAAGCAAACACATAGGTATAACATTTCAGCTTCTCTTCTTCAATATCATTTCATAACCAACTAAATACTCATTCCACATTGACAAAGTATTTCCACACTGACAAAGGCTCTGAACTCATTAACTAAGGAGGAGTTTTGTATCTGGAGACAGCTAAGCTGTCTTTCACTAAACCCTGCATTATTTAATTTATTCCATCTGACAACTCTTAAAGTAGCAAGAAATGTTCTACGCAAGCACAGAGAATCATTTTTGGTTCTTGTTCTCACTTCTCTCATCTCCAGGGCTCAACTAAAGTGTTTCTTTACAGTTTGCAATATACAATTCTTGGAACAATGCAGCACACTGAATATCATACATTCCTTTGAGACACTGTCCCTGGAAAAATCAAAGAATAGAAGGCCCCAGGGACAGAAGGGTGAAGGGCAGATGTAGAATATGCCTTTCCTAAAAAAACTCTTAAAAATTTTTTTTTAGGCTACAACACAAGCCACTAGCTTATGAAACAGCTATTTTCAAGAAATCAGTGGGCAGAAGTTGGATTYACAGACCAAAATTCCAATTACAAGAATTGTTGCACAAAAGCAGCTAATGTCAGCAAGAGCAGCGCTAAGTACTTCCTCCACACTGATCACCTCCAACCTATAGAAACCTCATTAGTGCTAAGACTCAAGAAAAATCTTTTAAAAAGAGAATTGCGCTATTAAGTTGCATAAAGAGAAAAGAATTCCCCTCTGCAGGTCAGTATGACTAAACCAGCAGAAGTCACACAGGAAGTCCCATAAAATCTCACTCCAACTCCTCTCATCAACTCCCATAGACTTTGTATCAGACATTTTGGCACTTAAACTATTATTTAGAAATTTTTAACCCAATCCACCTGTTTCAGTACTCCTCAAATAGCATGGTATGAGGAAACAGCAGAAGATTTTTATCCAGAAAATCCTGTTACTGCCAAGGTCTGAAAGACTGTTGATGACCCAGCCTCTTATCCTTTTGAAGCATTCCATCCTTTGTACTACAATCTTAAGTTCCTTGGCACGGCCTTCCTAACCTAAAATGTAACAGATTTTCTACCACTTTACTATAAAACCTCAAAAAAACAGAAGAGTTGGTTTTGAACTAGTCACAGAAGGCAGACACTTGAGACCAGGCTAAAACTTGCATGAAAGAGAATTTTCAAGCAGCCTCAAAACCATATGCAGAGAGTGGTTTATATTCTCTTCCCCAGAGATCTTTTAGCTTAAACAGGCAAGAGTAAGGTTTGACTTTGATTTGGCCAAGGCCAGACAGACATTAAACACAACTTTCAAGAATTCATGCTAATGAAATTCATTATTAGAACATATGGAATCTTCCAAGGCCTCAAGAACTTCTTCAGTACAGTTCAATTTCAAACCAGTTTCTACCCAGTCACAACTAAGTAAGTTCATTGTGCAAACCTCATAACGTGTCCATAGGAGTACCAATATAACCTTGACAGAACAATATTGCTACTAAGTGCTCATCATATTCCTACACATAAGCACAAAATTGTGTCATCTTCAGTCTGCCCTACACTTCCATAGTTAGTTAGTTAGATCAAGGTTTAAGTGAGGACAAAACTAGCCCTTAGCAATGCTGTACTTATTAACTGATAGTTATATACTTCATAGATGCTGAAGAAACAGGTCAGCTTTGGGTGTAATTCATTATAAGACTTTGGAGACCTTTGTCTTCAGACAAAGAATTAAACCATATTCTCCAGAAATACTCACTATGGACACTGGCTGTTGAGGAACACTGGACTTAACATACCATAATTATCTTTATGTTTGTTTGGGTTTTTTCTTTTTTCCTTTTTTTTTTTTTTAAAACCAGTTTTTTAAATGAGATCTAGAAGAACTGAAAATACAATGGATCCAGAATATAAAATCTGTGGACATTTCATCTGTGCTGTCAAGGGTAGACAAAGCCTGGCCGCACTGCAGCAAAAAAACTACTCAGTGAAGCAGAAGGTTCCATCTCAGTGAAACTCAGCTGATTATATGCTTGAATAAACCCTGTAATAACAGAGAGTTGTATGACAAGCACAGGGTAGGCCAGGCAGAGACCACCTTGACCTTCACTAACTGGAATCCAATAGTCAATTATCCATCCTCTTCTTCTCATCTGATGCAGTCACTTAGGGAGGAGATGGGACAAGCACTGATGAGACATCTCTTAGAAAAGTTTGACCATCAAACTCAGGGAGAGCACCTACAGAAGGGGGAGGAAAATGACTCCAAATTGAAAGCAGAGACAATGTGTTAGAAATAGCATTATAGCACAACAACAAMAAAAAAAAAAATCATAGCTCTCAAGCCATCTACAAGCTCCAAGATAAGTGATACACCTGACAGACAAATGAGAGTTGAGAAGATTGCCTGATGTGCAGTAAGCTGAGTCGGGGGGCAGGGGGCAAGAAATCAAAACCACTGTTTAACAGAAGTTAGAGTCTGATCCCTGGATGCTCCTGTGAAAGAAATCAGATCACTTCATCATCGTATTTTCTCCCCTTCCTTTCTACATGCCAGCTACAAGTCGTACTCCGAAAAAATACTTTGCACGAGAAGAGCTTTAAAAAGCAGTAATTAAGGTCCATATTAGGAAGCTAATTTTTTTTTAGTGTTTCAGGGTGTGAAATTCATAGGTTAGAGTATAATGAACCCTGAGATAACTAATGACCTTGCTTCACCTGTCAAATAGAATCATAGAATCATTTAGACCGGAAAAGACCTTTAAGATCATCAAGTCCAACTGTTAACTTAACACTGCCAAGTCCACCACTAAACCATGTCCCTAAGCACCACATCTACACGTCTTTTAAATACCTCCAGGGATGGTGACACCACCACTTCCCTGGGCAGCCTGTTCCAATGCTTGACAACCCTTTCGGTAAAGAAATTTTTCCTAACATCCAATCTAAACCTCCCCTGGCTCAACTTGAGGCCATTTTCTCTTGTCCTATTGCTTGTTACTTGGGAGAAGAGACCAACACCCACCTCGCTACAACCTTCTTTCAGGTAGTTGTAAAGCGCGATAAGGTCTCCCCTCAGCCTCCTTTTCTCCCAACAACCCCAGTTCCCTCAGCCACTCCTCATAGGACTTGTGCTCTAGACCCTTCGTTGCCCTTCTTTGGACACACTCCAGCACCTCAATGTCTTTCTTGTAGTGAGGGGCCCAAAACTGAACGCAGTATTCAAGGTGTGGCCCCACCAGTGCCGAGTACAGGGGGATGATCACTTCCCTAGTTCTGCTGGCCACACTATTTCTGATACAAGCCAGGATGCTATTGGTCTTCTTGGCCACCTGGGCACACTGCCAGCTCCTATTCAGCCAGCTGTACTTGGAAGGCATCCTATCTTGGACTTGACTTTGCCTCACACTGACACTAGTGACCTGTGTAGAGCTTCAGGAAGATACTTAGATAAAAATCTTATTACCCTATTTCAGATTAACATACGAGCACCAAAAGGTACCACTGTCTCTCTCTCTGCTTTCCTAGGAGAGAGGATCCAGGCAGCTGTTGCTGGAACACTCTGCACTCTGGGTTTCCCCAGGGGAACCTACTGCACAGCAGTGAACATTCAGAGAGGTATGTGTGTTTCCATATGGCTCTTTTCATACTCCTTGTTTTGTAAGGAACTGCGTGGAACATCCCTTTACATCCACTAAGGAGATGGAGGCATCAATTTTCAACTCTTGTTCTTATCCACATACCTTGAAATACACCAAGAAATTTGATTTGCATCATGTTTTCCTATCTAAACCTCAAAAATCTGTACACTGTATTTCATACAAGTACTACAAGGAATGCTGCTTCCAGTACAGTATTAGGTTACCCATGGTGTGAAGTCTGATGCTGAGGGAGTCACTCTTTGACTGGTCAGAAGTGATACATGTAATAACACTGCTTTTTCCAATATTTCAGTGCTTGTCCAAGTGTCCCAGGTTTTTTTCCAACTAATTTCCTGTCAATAAGCCTGACCAAAATTTCTGCCAAGTAATTAATACAGCTTTTGGATGCCCAGCTTTAAGTGTGTAGCCAGTACATATGGGAAATGGATACTTTCTGCACTTGAACCAGCTGCTCAGAAGTGGGGAGCAATCCAGTATACTTAGTCCCTTACACTTCTAATTTAAACATCAACCTCACTGCTGCTAATCTTCTGTCTCTGGCTCTTATAACATAATCATGAAAAGGCTACGCTTGGATTCCTCAGTTAAATATTTCAATTCCCAGTCATATTGAAAATACAGCCATTTTCCATGGCATCATAGCACAAACAAAATTGACAATTACACTAATGTTCTGTTTATCATACAAACATAACCCCTAAGATCTGCAGTTGAGAAAGGGAGATTTTGTTTCCCATGCAGAGGTGGAAAGCATATCATTAGACAATTTACAGCCATTGACAGATACTATATGTATTAATCTTTTGCTAAAAACACTAAAATACACACTCCCAAAATAAAGGAGAAATCCTGCCAGCTCTTGAAATAGGTATTTCATCCACATTATTTAGACAATAATTCAGATCACAGTTGGAGAATGAACACTAATTTGTGAATTTAAGCGTATATTTCCCTTGTCATTTTATTCAACAAAATGTTTTATTATTGGAACATTAACAGAGGGAAAGAAAGAAAAAAGATACAATTGTTTAAATAAAATCAGGACAACAAAGCGTGCAAAATGTGATTGGCTAAATGCAGCATATGTTGTCAGCTTTGTTCTGACATTTTGAGGATTCTTCTTCAATAGTTCACTAGTTAGAATTACATGACTTCATTAAAAGAGTAAATGGGGGAGGTATGTCTTTTTTCTAGATAGGTGAGCAGCATAACTAAAACTTTCACAGAAAACTTTTTTTTTTTTTTTCTAAATCAAGAATATAAGCTCTCCTATCCTGTACATGCAATTTCAAAAAAGAGACCAAGCACACAGTGAAATACAATGTGATGCTTACCTAAGCATTTTGGCAAAGGATGTCTTAGGATGTCTTCATGAACACTCAGCATCCAGTGAGATTACATAAATCTCTGTAGAAGTACAGAAGCCTGTATCCAAAATATTTGCCTTCTATAGAATTTGGAAGCAGAACTCTCTCTTGATTTTCACCATAGGAAAATGGCTTTTAAAGATGATGAAATCCTCATTCAAAAAGCAGATAGATGATCTAGATCAAGGCAGGTTTCACAGACAGTCAATTAGGGCTTACTCTGGGTTAGACTGCTTGGATGCCACCAACTTGTGGAGATCATGAAGTAGCCAGACATTCTATCCAGAAAAATTTTCTATCCTTTACCATCTGCATCGTATTAGTGTCTACAGGGGGAAAGAAGCAAGATTGTGTTAGAGAAGGAATAATAAGCTACTCAAAATTATAGAAGAAAGTGACACCTGGAAATAACAAATATCTCCTCTCTCTGCAAGGGAAGATTGGCTATTTTTTTCCTATTTTAACATGCTAACATTTAACTAACAGTTAACGTAGCTATAGTTTTCACGAGTTTCTCTTTCAAAGATATAAATTACTATCTATGACCTTTCCCTGGAGCAAAAAAAGATAATTTAACTTTTTATTTCAAGTCCTGTAAGTGCAAATGAGTAAGTTATTCTTTCTTATTCCACTGAGAGAACTCGGAGAGGCCTTGCAGGTCAGTGATGAGAGACTTGAACTATGACTTAAATTTCTTCCCTGGATCCTCTTTCTTTCTGGTTCCTCTGGTTCAAGTTACTTGCCCTCTCTCTATCCACTCCTATTTTTTAGTTTAGGCAGAAGCAGATTCCTCTGCACAGCTACCAGAAACTCCTTTTGGATTCCTACACACCGTTTATAACAAAAACCGTTAAATCTACTGTCTAGACTTTTCATGTAAATGCTAATAGCATCAGGTTATGGTTATATAAAGGGTTCTTGGGCCTACATATCCATTCTCACTAGCTTTCAATGAATGCTAAAGTGAGCTTATAATCAGCACAGTGAGATTCAAGCCTTTCCACCTTGACCTGAGTTTGATATACAGCCAAAAAAAAAAAAACCCAAACAAAAAACTGTTGGAACTCAAATAAAAGTTGCAAAGGTGGAGTCTTCTTCTTACTTTCATCATTAAAGGCAACACAACAGAAGATGCACATTATTTTACTGTGGCAGAAAACATGCATGTGTCTGCTACTAGCTCCAATACATACACAATGCAAATGACTACTCTTCAGCAATTGGAAAACTCAGTGGAAACTTCATGGCTATGAAAAATGTTGAATAGGAAATATATATCTTTAGGCAATGCAGACAACAGTAAGGAGAGTTGTTGGACTCCCATCACAGCAGCCGCATGTGAATTCAATGATACATAGAACAGAACAGAAATCACAAATCATACTGAGTTCCTTCTCATGTTTACAGCCCTGGGCACCAAGATGCAACTTGAAATGACTGTGCTCATGTTAATAAGTTGTTTGACTTTGGAGGACTTCAGAAAGCATCGAATTCTAATGCACAAGGATATGGAACAAGCATTGGCTTTAGAAAGTCATGTTGTATGCCAAAAGTAGCACGCACTGACCTAAACGTTTAAGACAGGAGCATATATCTGAAAACAAATTAGTGTCTCTCCAATTTACACTGAAGTTATGATGGGTCCTATCAATATCAACCAGGGAAGCAAGAACCCTCTTCAGGGTCAAGGGAAGCCACATACCTCCTTGAGAACAATTTGCTCTCGAGCACTGCAAATGCAAAACACCAAAGGTGGACAAAGAGCAAGCTTGGAGAAAAAATGATGCAAATAAATTCCATCCATAGGCCTGGAGATACCAGATTATCTGGAAGAGAGAACAATTGTGTCCTATACAGGAACTCCTTAAAAACAACGTGGAATGGACACATACCTGGATAGGGCTCCAAGTCATAGATTCTGATGGCAGTGGCTAAATGAGACTGAGAAATTTGCTTGCAGCCAATACAGTTTTCTTCCATTAAAATCACAGTAGATTCAGGTTCCCATATAAATGGGCTAATAGGCACAGCAGAGAGAACTACAACCTCAAATACCATTGAATAAAACATAATCCATGGGTTTGTTTTGCCTTTTTTTGTTACTTCCAAATGCACCTCTCAAAAAGCAAGCTTTGGACACCACACTACACAGTAATAGTCAGGGGGACAGAAGCTCCCAATGATTAAATACTGTGGGAAAAACATGACCAGACTGGGGAAAGGGGATTCAAAAACAAGACGTGGAGAAAGCAGAAGTAATCACAAGCCTAACAACAACAGACTGCTGTTTTAGAAGGCACAATAGCCTCAGCTGCCAAATTTCCTATAGCACCAAGTCTAGGGACAGCTGCTCAGATGGTAAGGGTATATTACTGCCCACAGAACTTCAAAGTTTTCCCAGCCAAAGGAGATGTGTATTCTGGTCATAGTTTGTGTTGGGGAGGGAATGGGAAAAGGGGTACTGCCTACTCACTTTCACATCCATAGCAACAAGAATGAACACAAGCACACAATTAATTTCCCATTCAGCTGCTGAACTCTAGTAGTTAAAATTACTTCCACATCAGTACCCAACATTACCAAATTCTTTCCTGTTCTACCTGATCTGGCAGCCTAACACCCAGAAATCTGCTCATGGAATACCTCAATCAGGGTGGCCGAGAGTTCAGCATGGAGCTCTCAGCATAACCCATGGCATTCAAAAGTATTAGACGAGAATGTAGTATATATTCTTCCCACTCATTACTATATAGAAAAAGTGTACAGAAGCATAACTAGAAGCCTCCAAGTAGAGGCATGTGGATCTCAGGATCTGAATATTGCAAGTTGCACAAATGGGCCACACATTTTTAAAAGATTAAAAATCTTCATACCACCAGCCTATAATTACCTCTTCTAACTGATTACGAAGCTCACTCATCCATGCTTGTTCTCCCTTAGATGAGTTCGAACTTTAGAAAAGGATCTCTTTGTAATTGTGTAACATTTATATAGGAAGATTTACATCTTTCTTGATTAACAGGAAGATATTGCAGGATACACTAGGAACTGGTTATTTTTAAGAAACATCAAGACAAAACTACACCTTTAGGACCTACTTTATTAGTCTTTTCCAGCAGTTTTATATGGCAGTGCACCTCCACTATTTGATACCAGAAGCAGGGAATTCTGCTTATTATACTTATATATCTGCTTATATATCTGCCATACAAGGAGTATAATCAATTAAAAGCATAAGAGCAACGGTTTGGTTTTGCTTGATATTAAATAACTTTGCAAGTAAAATTCTAGAGATCTGACAAATATGAA
Organism: Phoebastria nigripes; assembly: GCA_035582835.1. Taxonomy (NCBI): domain Eukaryota; kingdom Metazoa; phylum Chordata; class Aves; order Procellariiformes; family Diomedeidae; genus Phoebastria; species Phoebastria nigripes. Next base: position 70,740 of record JAYKAV010000165.1, on the reverse strand, counting down.
AGAGCTCCTAATCTATCAGTAGCTGTATTTTTCACTTACAACAGTCCTGCTCAAATCCCAGTGAAATGAGACACTGACACAACAGCAAATTATGACAGAAGGTCTCATACAGCTAAAACTCTTCAGAGAACTCCTCAAATGCATTTTTCCCTGAGTTAAAAAACTGTGCTCCACCAGTCAGCTAGAACGAACATAACAAGGAGCATATAACATGCCTGTAACGCAGCCCAGTGCACAGAGCTTCCTGTGGAGGCAAGTCCAGCTGGAGGGGAAAACTCCATAGCAGACTCCCCCAAAATATCAGGATCACCATACCTGCCAGCAGAGCATTTGACTTAACTGAGTGATGCTGTTCTGAGTGAATGCAGAACCCTGGCCATCGTCTACAGCTATGAACATCTCCATCACTAACAGCAGAAACAGACCCTCATCGTAGCTATAGCCGAGGGCAAGCTAAGATGAAAACCTATATCAGCCTTAAGTTCAGCTTCCTTGCATGCTTTTGACCATTGACGCCACCATTCAATTACAATGCACAGTGACTGCTGTTTAAAAATTATGCTGGAAAAAAGACATCTGTTGATGCACCTGAACTAAACATGATGAAAGCAGAGCACTTCAGACCTAATCTCCATTTTAGAAGCTGTCCAAATTGGGCATGTGACAGTCTCCTTTTCCCAATAGTTACAAGTGGCCCCAAGTCAATCTGAGCTCTACGGGATTTCTATTAAAGAGATGGTAAATGAGTTAATTGGGCATTTAGAGCAAACACTTGTCAGAACTCAGGCACTGTGCAAGCTTTCATCTCTTCCCCAGCCAGGGCTTTTGATTGCTTCTGTTCTCAAGTTTAGACTCTCTCCCCCCACTGTCTGTTCCAGGTGAGTGTCCCATTAGACACTCTTGGAGGTCAAAAGACATTTTACTAACAATTTGAAACTAGGTCTCAGATCTCAAGATGCGGCAAAGTCGCATAGTGCTACTCATGAAGCTTGAAAGCATGGCCTTAAAGCTCAGATATGTGTAACGATTAAGACAGCCAAGGAACAGAAGACCCAAAATCCTGAGTGAAATTTAGAGTCTACCTAATCTAATATTCCAAGAACAGACAGGACCAGGCACTTCATATGATCTGCTTTAAAAATGCATAACTCTAAAGTGGGTTGCATCTGTCAAATAATGTGTGATGTTAGAAAATGACACTCTAGACTGGGAAGTCTGTACTTAATGAATTACCAATAGTAATTACTTACCAAGAATGGAATTCTTTTCCCTCTGACATATGGTCTTAGATAAGAGAATTACTACTTTCACAATCATTGGAAAAGTAGACTTCATTATCCGGCATATAGAATTGGAGGGCTTACTTTAATGTGAAACACATGCTGGGATGCAGAGTCATCACATGGATACTTTGTTTTGGAAATTCTTGTTACAGTTACCCTAACATTAGACTCAAGGTCTAGTGAGGGTAAACTATGAAACTTCTCATTTACGTTGGCTTTTTTCCTCCTGTCTTCTAAGCGCATTTAAAAAATTCTGACATTTAGATACACGTGTCTTGCTTCAAGCAAACTCCAGACCCTTCCAAAGAAGAATTGTACTTAAAAAAAATAATTTAAAAAGCACTTCCATTTACCACAAAACACCTATGTTCAAATGCAGCATGTTTTTTAAGTAGAGGTCCAGCTTTGTAACTGAGTTTGCCAGGCGGGTTAAATCAAGCCACAGGAGTCAGATTCCCCCTAGTTTTCAGAGTACATTTCAAATGACCCTGCATGTCCAACATTATGAGTGTCTATAAATTAAAAGGACGAATTATTCACTGCAACATTAGGAATGCCAAATGCTGTAAGCATTTCATTTCCAGATTTACAACTAGATAGTGTCTTCAGGCCACCACAGCGGGGGAAACTGCAAGGCACCGAGAGCCCCACAAGGAACTCARATTGGCGGGGGGATCCCAGGGACCACATGCTACAACAGCAGCCTTTTAGAGGAGTTTGGGTGTGCTCTGTCTGACACCCCCTGAGTTTCAGATACTGTTGAAACTGCCATTAAGTAGCATCAGCAGCCATGAATTTTCTGGTTTCTTCCCTGCTCTGCTATTCAGTCCACTGTGTGGAGCTTCAATTTCCACACTGGTAAAGTAGCACCCCTCATCTCACACAGAGGTTAGTGGCTTCTTTATTTCAAACTTTGGTGAAAAACTCAGAGTCCTTTTATCCTTAAGCAAACAGTTGCAAGTCTGGAGGTCACAAATGTGTCTTATTTCCCCAAATAAAATGGATGGCAGCTCAGGATTTCTCAATTTATTTTTAGGGCAGGGACAATTGATTTAACTTAGTGGCAAGCACCACTGGCAAAATAGCTCCTAAAAAATCCAGTCATGGAAGCATTGACTAAGACATTATGTGCCTCCCTCTAGTAAGCTAAGCCTCTGCCTCCCTTAATGATTGGGTCAAGGCTTCAACCTTTTACCTGTACTATTCAGACCAGAGGGATTATTTTGAGTCAGATGTGCTGCCACAGGGCAGGACTCCTTACCCATTGCCAAGCAAAGCACTTCTCCAGAGTATCAATGCAAACCACAGCACTCAGTGTGGAGCTTCCCGAATGAGCCCTGAGGGACATGTCCAGAGAACTGGTCCCCTCTGAGCTGACATTTCTCAGGCTCTCTAGGCAGAGCTAGTGGCCTCGCTTCGGGCACTGGCACTAACATGTTCAGAACAGTTGTGGATCTCTGTGCAGCACTCCACTGTGCCACATGTGGTCAGGCAGCTGGACTAGATGGTCGTTGTAGGTCCCTTCCAACTAGAACTATTCTATTCTACATCCACCAGCCTTTGCTGAGGTTGTATTCAGACCTTGCAGGACCTTATTCAACTTCTCTGGTTGAGCTTTAAAACAAGGTGTTTGGAAAAAACACAATAATTCAGCTGCACTTGTACCTTTGATAAAAGAACATTTTGTTTTCAACCTAACTCAAAGTAAACTGACATGTAAGTGAAACAGTGACATTGTACAGATCCTGATGGTTACATCCATTCAGACCACCTGACAATTCTATGAAGTAATTAGTTTGATTTGCATAATACCTGCTCTGCAATAAATCTTTGGACATTTACCAGCTTGTTGACTTTCTCCTGTCCCACATCAAACGCTGCAGCCTTGTGAAATCCATTCCTTGAGACTCTTACTTTATGAGAGGGAAGAGAGCAGAGATGGCTCACCTCTATTCAGTGGAGCTCAAAGTAGCATGTTTGGCCTACCTACCGTATTTTCCCGTTCAAAAACAAACTGGAATTCCATAGAGAACAGAACACAGCATTCTTGCCTTGGGCTGTTTCACTACCTTATTCCACAGACATGCTGTTAAGAGTTCTTTTGGAGGTCCTGCACACCTGTGTAGGCAGCCAAAGGATTTGGCTAAAAACACACATTATATCTTACCCAGATCTAATCTGTCTTAATTCAGGAAAGTACTGAGTAACAGCACATCCAGAGCAGAAAACAGTATGCTTTGACCTTAGCCTTTTGGCAAATGGACTGAACCTTTGCAATTAAGCTGAACATCCACAAACAGATTAGTGTTTCTAAATGGACAAAATTGTCTTAGCTGGCATATTTGGCACAGTTGCCAAAAGACTCTCCTGTTTACTGTCTTTTGAAATGCTGAACTCCAGACCTATTTTGATGGGGAGGGCATTATGCTTTCCTCAGTTCAGCAGGTATGAAGCAACAATGTCAACTTTCCAAACAATGTTAAAAATGGAAGTTTAACAGTCAACACGTTTCTGCTTCTTAAGGCTGTATCTCTAGACTTTGAAGTGGTGATTACTTTTGCAAAACCTCATTTTATAGGCTTGCCAACAGATCTCCACATAGATTGCAAATTAACTAGCACAGAAAGCTGCTACTAGGGTCCTCGTTAGCACACAGTCATTTCCAGTACTTCTCTCCAGCTTCCTAGATCATTACTTGAGCTCTAAACTAAGTCCAGCATCATAATTAAGCTCCCTCTTTTAACCTGAGACCCTATAAAATTGTGGTCTAGCTTATTTCAGCAATCTGTTTGTGCCTTATGTTCTGACTGAAGGACAGGTTTGGGTTTTCTAAGACTTTGTTATTTGAATTTTGTTTTTACAACCCAAACTCAGCAGTGCAGTGTTTGGTTTCATTTTATCTTAGACTGAGCTTAGCTTAGTCCTTCTTTGACTTTCAGTGTCAAATATGGCAAGACTGTCCTTCAGGATTATCAGACCCAAGCCAACAGATATTTACTAGAGGAAGAGGAAGGAAAAGAAACAAAGTGCAAACACCAAATTCAGCACCTTTTTCTATGTAGGGAGTCTGAATCTAGATCTCCCATTTTCCAGAAAAGGAGCACTCAAGCTTTTGCATCTCTAATGAGTGTCTGGAACCAAACCCCAAAATACTTCATTTGGGTTAAAAAGAACAACCACAAAAAGAGTAAATCATAGAATCATAGAATCATAGAATAGTTTGGATTGGAAGGGACCTTTTAAAGGTCATCCAGTCCAACCCCCCTGCCATGGGCAGGGACATCTTCAACTAGATCAGGTTGCTCAGAGCCCCGTCCAACCTGACCTTGAATGTTTCCAGGGATGGGGCATCTACCACCTCTCTGGGCAACCTGTGCCAGTGTTTCACCACCCTCAGHGTAAAAAATTTCTTCCTTATATCTAGTCTRAATCTACCCTCTTTYAGTTTAAARCCATTCCCCCTTGTCCTGTYRCAACAGGCCCTGCTAAAAAGTYTGTCCCCATCTTTCTTATAAGCCCCCTTTAAGTAYTGAWAGGCTGCAATAAGGTCTCCCCRAAGCCTTCTCTTCTCCAGGCTGAATAACCCCAACTCTCTCAGCCTTTCTTCATAGAAGAGGCGTTCCATCCCCCTGATCATTTTTGTGGCCCTCCTCTGGACCCGCTCCAACAGGTCCATGTCTTTCTTGTGCTGAGGGTTCCAGAGCTGGACGCAGTACTCCAGGTGGGGTCTCACCAGAGCAGAGTAGAGGCGCAGAATCACCTCCCTCGACCTGCTGGCCATGCTTCTTGTGATGCAGCCCAGGATACGGTTGGCCTTCTGGGCTGTGAGCGCACATTGCTGGCTCATGTCCAGCTTTTCATCCACCAGYACCCCCAAGTCCTTCTCAGCAGGGCTGCTCTCAATCCCTTCATCCCCCAGCCTGTATTGATACCGGGGGTTGCCCTGAGCCAGGTGCAGGACCTTGCACTTGGCCTTGTTGAACCTCATGAGGTTCACATGGGCCCACTTCTCGAGATTGTCCAGGTCCCTCTGGATGGCATCCCGTCCSTCAGGCGTGTCGACCGCACCACTCAGCTTGGTGTCGTCTGCAAACTTGCTGAGGGTGCACTCAATGCCACTGTCTATGTCATTGATGAAGATATTAAACAATACCGGTCCCAGTATGGACCCCTGCGGGATGCCACTCGTCACCGAYCTCCATCTGGACATTGAGCCRTTKACCACTACCCTCTGGATGCGACCATCCAACCAATTCCTCATCCACCGGACAGTCCACCCATCAAACCCATACCTCTCCAGTTTAGAGAGAAGGATGTTGTGGGGGACCGTGTCAGAGGCCTTACAGAGGTCCAGATAGACGACATCTGTAGCTCTTCCCATGTCCACTGATGTAGTCACTCCATCATAGAARGCCACTAGGTTGGTCAGGCAGGACTTGCCCTTGGTGAAGCCATGCTGGCTGTCTCGAATCACCTCCCTGTCCTCCATG